>JBBBDQ010000864.1:1412500-1452500 GCA_037127315.1 Ascarosepion bandense
CTGAATATTTCACCCTAGCAAGAATGATAAAATAACACCAGTAATATACTGGGAAAATTAGTCATATTGGTTAGAGATAGAAGTAATAAACACTTCTATTTCCGAGTGGATATCAACATTAATAGAGGATTTTTCATTTCCTCTCTGCTGATATTATTTTTCATTTGTTACATACACACACAGACATATATATTTTTTATATTTTCTCATCAGACAAATGAGAAATTTAACTCTGAACATCAACTTAAAAATAATTAAATATTACATTAAGGTAACAAGACTAATATAAATGAATTGTGTTATTTCATGGTATTGTTTTTGACCCATCCACAGACAATAGAAAATGTTGTGAATTCTCTCATCAGCATTTTAGTTTGTTTAAATATGATGACAGTAAATACACTGAAATATTACAATTCCTGTTTTATTTTTGTCTTTTTAATTTATGATTAAGAAAAAAAAGAGATGATGACCAATTATTATTTCTCATATGTTTCATGGGTCATTTATATTATTACGATGGGGTGCTGAAAAGTTCTTGTACAGACCCACTTCCCAAAATCAGCATTTTGATGTTTGGTTATTGATATACTGATTTGGAGTGAGGCAAAGAACTTTTCAGCATCTCACCGTATATATATTTGTAATTTTAAAAAGAGAAAGGAAAAAGGAGGAAGATTTTTAATAAGTTAAAATGAATTGAAGAGCAAAACAAAAATCATGATTTCTGATGAGGTATTATATGAATAAAAATTTAAGTTAACGAGAAAAAAGTTTCAGGGGTTTTGTTAAAAAAATACAATTGGAGAATTGTTAAAACCATTACTGTCATCTTTTGTTGATTTTATTAAAATTTTAAAAAAAGCAAAAAACCTATTTGTCTAAGTCAGGTTTTCTCATTTTCAATACAAGGAAAGAATGAGGAGAAAATACTTTAAAACTGAGTTGAAAATATTTGTACTCTTTGGTTATTTTGTAAGGATACTCCATCCCAGTCTATTTAACATGAGTATAGATTTATCTTGTTTCCTGTTTAAGATTGAGTTTTCAGTTACTTCTAAAGTCAACTTCAACTCTAATCTTCTAACACCTTCCATTTAAACTGAAATTTTATTTGCTATTTATTTTTCCTTCCAATAGGAGTAAAAAGGTTCACTTATGGACTGCTCTCTGGTCCTTTAGAATAGGAGTACAGTTTTATTCCTTGTTTCCTGTTCTGGATTGGATTTCTAGTTACTTCTAAATTTTTTTAATTCTCTATCACTCTCAGTAGCCCCTTGCATCTTAGTGGCATTATTGCCTCGCTCGAGGCAAATTGATAAAAAAGACTCACTAGCAAGCAGTAACATGACATCAATTTGCCGATTGACTTCTAAATAATCTCATATATAAAAATCATGTCCTGTGGTGGGGATCTTCCATACAAGGTAAGAATTTGCTGAGTTGAAAATATTTATTAAATCTAACAGAATGATGTCAAGAAGGAACAAGTAAAAAAAAAAAAGCTTAGTAAGTTAAATGTTTTACTATTTAATCATCAGAATTTGGGGAGGAATGGAATAATATGAATATTGTCCAAGAACCCAGCCAAAATCAATCCTTGAGCAATAAATATTCAGACTTTGACTAACTTGTTTATGAGACAATTGCAAATCCTAAAGGCTGAAAGCCTCAATAAAAGAAAAATATTTTAACAAAAAATTATGGTCTATTCCATTAATATTGCAAAGTTTACACCTCATTTTCATTTTGTTTCTTAGGTTATTTATTTTACTTGGAAAATTACCATCTAAAGAATTGTGGTTTCTACAAAAGTTTGTTTGGTCTAGTCTCTTAACCATAGTTTCAGGTATGATACTACCTTTGTCTCATAATAGTTGTTACCTTTAGAGCACAAAAGATGTATGTAAATGTAAAATATTCTGGGACAGGGGTAGTAATTTCATACTGCCTTTGTCCAATCACAATTGCTACAAGATGTATAGAAATGTAACAAATATTATGGGCTAAAGTTACTATTTGAACATTTCAATCTCTAATCTGTTGATCTCTTACTGGAAAGGGAAATTTCTCAATCATTTTTTTAACAAGAATTCAATTAACAAAGTTTACTATCTCCACTACACCACCAACAAAAAAGATGTGGGAATTAGTCAGAACATATCTCCAAGTCGTTAAAATGATGCATAAATCAATAAAGAAATCACAATAGGAAGAACGAACAGCATATTGAGGAATTACAAATAGATAAATAAATAGATATAAAGTAAAAAGAGTGATGGCCTTAGATTACAAATTCAAATCAGGCCAGTAGGGTACCCGAATTTTACGCACCAGCCCATCAAATATTTTATCCATCCAGCTATCCAAACCATCCAAGAGTTCTTCCACAAGAATATGGTGTGGCTGAGTGTCATCAGAATCGGAATCTGAATCAAACATACCAACTGTTCGTCCTGTGTTGACCTGACGCATCCACTTTCTGGCGCTCTTTGCATGATAAATATAATAATACTGCCGATGTCCATTTATGGCCAGAACTGTACCAATACAATTCCGGATGTTAATATTAGACAGCTGTACTCTGAATTCTATACTTTCTTCAAGTAGGTGTCGATACCAACCAAGATAGTCATCTAATTGAAGATAGGCAAAAGTCAATGAATTTGAATGAGAATATGATTCCATAATTCCCAAAAACCGAGACATAAGAATTTTTTGAGAGTTCTTGTCAAGAAGAACTGTAATTGTAAACCCGGGGTCTGCTTCCTTTACAAGGTTGCTGTATGTGGCTGGAGTAAGTTCATAGAGTTGTAAGGTATTGTCAGGTCCCCGGGAAGGTGGCCTGGTTGAAGGTAGTGAGACAGTTTTAATTTCCTTGGCTCGTGTCTGTCTCATGACTTTTTCCATTTCTACGTTAAGCATTTGTCGCATCAGGAACCCCACAATGACAACGGACACCAATGTGAAAGCCATACTGAGCCACATTTTGCTGTCATAGTTAGTCACAAAAATAAAGATGCGGTCAAACCAGTCGAAGAAGCGGTGCACTATTCGTACCAATAAATTCAGTGCGTGTTCATTGTGCAAATCAGGTAACATGGCCGTATGTAACAACCTGTCAGCATTTGTGAAGAGTTCACGGAGACGTTTTTCTAGCTTTCGACGTGTGAATTCATTATGATCCAGGATATTACTCCAGCCTGGCTCAACCCATTCATAGTTCAAGTGTTTTTTATCCATGCGCCACAAAATGGCTAGCTTCAGGTTTGTCTTGTCCTGCTGCGGTTCACTCCCATTCATCAAGGCGTTTACAAATCTATACTGAGTCTCTTCATACAGGTACAAAAATTTTACGCGATCTTGGAAGGTTGGGGCATGTTGAACATATGTTCGGAATAAAGACCTGTATATATCATGTTCTTGAATCTTCTTAGTCACAAGAATCACGCAGAGCTTTCTTCGTTTTACCCGGATTTCAACAGGGCACAGCTCATCAAAGAATACCTGTGATGAGAGACGGGGCAGGGTGAGGTACTGGTTGGCCTCCATTACTTCATCAATGCTACCCTTGGATAAAGTACGCATAGTAACTATGGCAACAGTGGAATTGCTAGACTCACCAACCATCAGGAGAGTATCTTTGGCTTTGTTCACGTTGTACCTACGCAGGATACCTTCCACTAGGGGACTCCGCGTATTCACGAACCTGGATGCGATCTTTTCCCGTCGACTGAAAGCTGGCATTAGAAAACGTAAGGGGGGTTTCTCTCTGGGACTGAAAAACAATGCGCGCATCCGATTGTCAGACCAGGAATGAAGAAATTCGTCAAAATTCTTATCGGTTATCGACTGGATCGTACTGGGTGGGAACAGGTTTCGGATAAAATCCCGCAGATTCTGCATTGAAACCTGACGTTTAAAGTAGGTGATACGTCCGTTGACAACTGCCATTATCTGGGGCACTTCATTGATTCGGAGGTTGCTGCCCAGTGCTCGGTTGGACGAAACATGGATGGTTCCGATCCCTATTCCGACTTTGACAATTTCTTTAATCAGTTTTTCTATCAAGGGTTCGTAATGGAGACAAATTAGACACCCGTCGGCGTAAGCATATATGAAATAAGGTACGCGAAAGCTCTCTAATTGGATGCGGGTCTCGTAAAACCTCTGCGTTATCATATATTTGTCGATAATCGACTCGGCTCCCGATATCAAGTGGTAAGATCCAAACGGACCCGATCTCAAATTCGTATATCCGCGATTATTGTTGCTACTGCTCTTGCGAGGGTGTGGTTCCTCCTCAGTGACTGTGTACCCGTGCATGTCGTAGAGAGATCGTTTTTCCGGGTCCCCCAACGTTTCGTAAGCCTCGTTGATTTTTGTGAATCTGTCCATGGCAATAGGGTCTTTATTTTTTTCAGGGTGCCACATTTTGACTAAATGTTTGTAGGCTGTGCGTATTTCTTGGGCGCTGGCTGTTCTACTTACACCCAAAACAGAATACAGATCCTCGCTAGCAGTCCAACTTGGTGCGAGTATCGCTGCACTACACACCAACAACGCTAAGAAGATTTTCCTGCTCATCGAGAAAGATCGGCGGCACTTCATTTAAAAGAAAAGAAAATTAGGGAAAATAGTAAACGTTGTGGTATTAAATAATCCAGTGTCCGAGGAGCAATCCGGAAAATCCAGATGTTATTAGTCCGCCATCATCAACACATTCTTGTTTCTGTATTAATTGTGCGCTACTAGCAATGTGAATTAGTTGCCCTTGATTATCATTTCTACCGCTAGGTGCGCACAGTAGCTCTCTATTTTTTCGATTATCTACCCTTTAGTATATTTATTCCAATATAAAAAGTGTGTATATGTGTGTGTGTGGGGGGGGGGGGTCTTTAATGTGCATACACTTTATTTCTGTACATTTGTGTATGTATGTGTGTAAATTAGTATATATATATATATATATATATATATATATATATAAAAACACACACAAATACACAACAAACATTAATATACCAGTAGTTATATCCTACAAATTTTCTTATTTTTCCACCCCCACTTTCTCTATCTCTCTCTCTCTCTATATATATATATATATATATAGCATCCTGCATGTATATATATAGCATCCTGCATATATATATATATATATATATATATATATATATATATATGCCACATCCTCTCTCTCCTCTCTCTCTATATATATATACATCTCTCTCTCTCTCTCTCTCTCTCTCTCTCTCTATATATATATATATATATATATATATATATATGTATATATGTATATATTCATATAGATAGGTGTGAGTTTGTAACCCTGGGTTTCACGCTTTTGCGATCGTCAGACAATATGTTTGCTCTATTACTGATATTGAGTGCTCTTAAATAAGTACCACGCATATATGTAAACAATATAATATATATAACAAATGACATATTTATATATATAATATATATATATATATTGATATTTATAATTATATACATACACTTTTCACACGCACACACACACACACACACATATATATATATATATATATATATATATATAGATGTAACTTATGCCTTTTAGAAAAAACGTCATTTTAAATCATATAAATAATCCTCATCTAATGTGAATTAATGACCACATGCTACCACAGAAAAAATATTTACTTAAATATTCAGACCCAGATTAATACTGATTTTCATTCCTTGCTTTTTCTCTTTCTTTTTCTTCTTTTCAATGCAAACAATATTTATTAATAATAATTATGAACTACTTTACTTTGAATTCATCTCCCTGAATTTTAATAATTATTTTTTAATTTAAATTCTAATTTTTTCATCTCCATTTAATTTTTGTCTATTTATATTATGCTCATGATAAATTAAAAAATAGTACCCTAAGATTATAAAATTTAACTCCCTCAAACGTCATGTGAACTTAAATTCAAATGTCTTAAATGGTCACTTTGAAATGTGCACCTGATGATTGTGTAATGCCTGCTACTCCAACTCCTGTGATCGACATTGGATAATATGTATATTTACTAATATATAATTATTAGCTCTGTTTATACTACATTGAGCACTGTTTTATTAACACCTGAAAAATATTTTAAACGTGTGTATTCCCATATGTATATTTATTAATTTATATACACACACACACACATATATATATGTAATATACCCATTTTACTTCTGCATATTTATGAAGGAATAAAAATAAATAAATATATATATATATATATATATATATATATATATATATATGCATATTTTTATTCATTCATAAATATGCAGAAGTAAAATGTGTATTTTGCATGCATATGCAAACACACACACACACACACACATATATTTAATTCATTTATAAATATACAGAAGGGGAATGTGTATGTTACATACACACACACACATATATATTTATATGTATTGAAAAATAAATATTTCTATAATTAATTAATTCATAAATATACAGAAAGTAAATGTGTATTTTACACACACACACACACACACACACACACACACACACACACACACACACATATGTAAAATACACATTTTCTTTTTGCACATTTATGAATGAATGGATTATATATATTAACTCATTTTTTACCAATTTATTTATTTGTCCTATGTTTAAATGTGCTGTCCACTATCTTACTAGTAAGCTGTACATATTGTATTACAATGTCAGTTTTTAATTCATGCCTGACGAATACTATATGTCAGAGAGAGAAAGAAAGAGCGTGTGTGTGTGTGTGTGGTGAGAGAGAGACAGGAAAAAATTCTGAAAAGTGAGAGTTCAACTGAATGGTGTATAACAATTATTTATTTTTAGTCTTAGTTTAAATTTTATCTATATCACTTTTC
Source organism: Ascarosepion bandense (assembly GCA_037127315.1). NCBI lineage: Eukaryota > Metazoa > Mollusca > Cephalopoda > Sepiida > Sepiidae > Ascarosepion > Ascarosepion bandense. The sequence continues at coordinate 1,419,377 of JBBBDQ010000864.1, forward strand.
ATTAAACACTGTTATAATAACACCAGCAGTCACTGGTTTTTATATGTTTATTTTTATATAAATGTGTGTGTGTGTGTGTGTGTGTGTGTGTGTGTGTGTGTGTGTGTGTGTGTGTTTAGTGAGAGGAGGAAATTGACTGATATGCAATTTAATCAGCAAACAATTTACAAAAATGTTAAATCTCATAAAAAATGTCCACTTATAATTTGAAATAAAATGCATTAACAATATTCTGGTAGATTAAAGCATAAGTTTGTGAAGTTGGTGACATTATAACTGTGAGTTCAATCTCTAGGTTGGGCAATGCATAACTTGACTCAGCGGAGATAGGATCAAGCAATAACTGAGCAGTATGAAAAATAAGAACTAAACAAAATATCCTGAGTCACGAATCATAGGACAAGAACAAAAAGAAATCAGTTCAAGATTCTCTGAGTGTTACCCAAATCAACATACATCATATAACATAAATTATATTGTGACCAATATAAGTGAAGGGGTACAATTCATGTAATTACTAAACACTTCCAAGAACATGCAACGAGCTAGGCAAATGTCAAGTGTGCAGTTAGGAAAGCTATCAGTGTACGTCTTGAATGTTGACCTTATTTGCCGCAAGAAGTGTCATACTGGTAGACCCTTTACAAATTATGATCAGTACTCTACAGGAAATAGCTTTACAGAGTGTATCAGATAACGTGCAGGGACTGCTTTGGTCTCACCGGTCACATGAAAACTTGAGAGCAAGCTGAATTAACTTTACAAACCAGGCCAGGACCTGTACAAAACAACTTTGTTTTTATGCATCTGCAGTAAGTATTGCAAGTTACTTGGAAGTTTCAAGAGCCTATAGTGGGAGTCGGTTCTAGAGAAGGGTAGTTGTATACTGTTGCAGGTTAACGGAATTTGGTCTTGTTGTAGATAGCCCACTATAAGTCATAAAATGATTATAAATCAAGAAAGGCAATTTGAGTAGAGAATATCATTTTATATATACACATATCGATTAATGTTTTTACAATTAAAGTAATAACTTGAATTATAGGTCCAACAGAGGTTAAATGTTCATGGCAAATAAAATGCTGAAAGAGATTTAAGGCTTAGGAATGTGGGGAGCGTGTAAGTGAGGAATGTCTTTGATGTAGTCGCTCCTTAGGTTAGTAAGTAGTTTTTGAGACAGGGGAGAAGGAAAGAGGCAAGCGTAGTAGCCGCTTGACTGAGGTCAAGAGGATATTGATTAAACTCTTCTCCTCAGGTTCTGCCTGCTGGGGTCTGTCTGTATCTGCTTTGTATATCTTCTTTTTGGATCACAGCAGCTCGTTTAGGATTTCACACTTGTATTTGATTCTGGGATTCCCATTGGCTGATAAATAAAATTTGTGTAGGCTCGCGAAATGGAAATTTAATATTTGATTAATTTTTATTTTTCAACCAGAACATCTGCACGAACCCGGATGCACAACGACAACTTTTGGTCATTTGCCTTTTTGCTGTGAGAGAGCAAACATCCGGTCCATCACTTTTACTTGGTCGGTATAACTACAAGCCATTATCATTCTCACAAAATCCCTGATCAAACTTGTCAGCAATGGTAATACTTGTTCACAAGTTGATAGTCATCATGTATGTATTTAGAATTAATTACTGGATGTTGCTAAAGCAAAATTAAAAAATAATAAATAATAATTTTTCTTTCATCACCATATTTTACATTGATTTTCACAATTTTCTTTGGATAAATCTTATTGATACAGATATTTATTTTATTCACAAATATTTATTTTTTATTTTAGTAACTGATAAATTTTCTAACACATTTTCAAATTAACCACAGCATTTCCATGTAGCAAAGTTGCCTTGGTAACAGTGTTTTCCTTAATTTTTCACTTGTTCTCATGATATTTTAAATGACGGAAACATTGGACACTGGAAACAGAATGAAAACAATTTAAATGTCCATTTGGTTTTCATATATTTCATCTTATATAAACATACACACATTTTATATTTAGGAAGAAATTCTTTTTTATTTCTGTTTTGTTGATTATGATTCACAAAAAAATATTTTATTCTATTTAAATTTCATATTTTATTCAAATTTCATATATTTCATCTTATATAAACATACACACATTCTATATTTGGAAAGAAATTTTTTTTTTTAATCATATCACCCCAAGCAAGGAAAAAACGCCACTGATGCGCAGGGGGCTACGTGAGAGTGAAAAAATTGGAAAAGAGAAAAACCGGAAACCACATCCTAATCAGGAAACAAGGGATGAGCCTCTTCATCTGTTCAATAGACATGGGTGGAGTGTGAACCGGGCGATAGTTTATTATTTTATTTCTGTTTTGTTGAATATGAGGAACAAAAATTATTTTATTTTATTCAAATTTTTGCTAAACATTTTACCTGCAAAAAAAAAAAAAAAAAAAAAAAAATGTCAAAAGGACTGTTTTTCCCCATGATACAGCTTTTTTTTAACTACCTTCATTCTTTGCTAATGTTTATTGCTTTTAAAAGATATTAGAATTGTTATAAGACTTGGACATATAAAGTTTTACATTTTCTTTGTTCTTGAGAATCGACAACATAAATAGTAAACATTTATTTATTAATTTGTCTATTTGTTCATTATATTATTTTTAAATGTTTGGCAAAAATCAGCTAATTGCCAAGTGATTTGAATTTATAAAATGGTGAAGAAGGATTTCCTTTTAGTTGGTTCTCAGATTTTAAAAATTTAGTGAGTGTTTATAAATTTATGAATAAAAAATTGTTTTCACATTTATTTCTTTGTAAATTGGTAAATAATAAATATTGCATTGCATTAGTTTTAATTGTATTAGTTTTGTAAATATAAAATTATTCTTGTAAATAAATAATCTAAATAGTGTTTAATATTTTTGTTGTAAATTCTCAAGAAGAAGAAAATATATAAATTCACTTTCATTATATGTTCAGATTTTATTTTAATTCTGATCATCGCTTTTTAAAACAATAAACATTGCTGAATAGTGAAGGTAGTTACAAAAAATGGTGGCATGGGAAAAAAGCATTTTTGACACTGTCTTATTGCAGGCATGTTTATTCATGTTTTCCCAATATTATTTTATTCAAGGAATAATTTATCCAATTTTTTTTTATTAAATTTTTCTTGGGCTTTTACAATTTTTCCATTTTGAAGACTAAATATATGGAGAAATTATATAGTTTTGAGTACTTCAGCTAAGACTTTAGTCATTTTCAAGGCAGTTTAACTTTTTTGGTACAAAGAATTGTTAATATATTTATTTTATTCCCTATACTATATTGTATAAGAGAAGTAGAAATTTCATTAGAGAAAATGTGCCATTTAGTATAGGTCTGTTCTCTTTTTATTAGAAATGCCAACAGAATTTTTTTCTGGGAAGAAATGCAAGAAGAGAGGGCATCATTTCTCTTACCCTGAATATTTAAAAAAAAATCACATACGTTAAAAAATAAGACTCAAAACTACCATGTGAAACCTGAAAGGTGCAAACATTTATCATATAGAGATAAAACAATATAACAAGATGCAATTTTTACAAAACGCTTACACAAAAATTTCTTTTTATGTACTTTATTATGAAAAAGGCAAGATAACAGAAGAAAAATGTAGAGATTATGTTTCTACAATCTTACATGAACACAGAATGTGCTTTATATAACTAGTGTTCAGAAAAGCCTTTGTTCTTTTTGATCTCAAAAATTTTGTGTATTCATATCACATCGTGGTCACCATTATAGATGTTGTCATTATACGTGGGATTAGGGATTAGCTTCAGCTCTTTTGCTTAAACATCCAATACATGTGGATTACTTTTGTTGCTTGTGCACACTGAAATAAAATATATGAAAGAAAGAATGAGATGGAGACACTAGAAATACTTTTAGGACTTGACTTTATTTACCAGGTCGCAACTATCTTTTGAGGGGAAATGTCTTCCCCAAGCAGAAAGTATGTTAAGTTCAAGCTAAAAAAAGGAAAGATTCTCATGATTTCTTTGTAGCACCAGGAAGGCCCCTATTTCTCACGCATGCATGAATGGATTTTTCTGTTATAAGCCTCCTGAGAGATTATTATTCTTTCTTTTGTGTTTATTTCATTTTATTTTATTTTGTATTTTTATTTTTTTATTTTTTTATTTTATTTTATTTTGTGTCTTTATTTTAATCCCCACATAACATTGCTGGTGGACAAAACAAGTGATCTACTGCTCTAAATACCTAGGCATGGAGCAAGACGTATTGGTTGCCCAGCAAACACCTACAATGGCCATCTATGTTATGATACAGAATACCACCCTAATGAATTTCCAACCTTCACGCAGGACCATAATGGTGAGTGTGATGGACACATGAAAGTTCAAACTAGCTTGACTGAATAAATAAAAAAAAACTTACAAAAAAATCTTCAAATCATTGGTAAAAAAAAAAAAAAAACCTTGAAAATTTAGTTAAAAAGATAAAAAAAAAGAAGTAAAACTCTTTATTAAAAGGTACTCCTACCAAATAGAAAGATGAAAGACCTAACTTCTGGATCAGAAATAGAAAACAAACATACCTAAGAAACATTGAGAACTTTGTTTTCCTAAAGTTTATATAAAAAAAGAGAATAAAAAATCCGTTGTAGAAACCCCAAGATTTTGTATGCGTCTTACTTATGAACACACACACACACCTAAAATACAGCCAACACACAACATTTAAATTCAATATAACTAATAAAATTTTTTTATAATGTTTCTAATATTTTCTTTTGTGAAGTTTATTATGAACTAGACAAGATAAAGAATAAAATTATAGAAATTATATTTCTACAATCTTATGTGAACACAGAACGTGCTTTGCATGACACTGCTGGTGACAAAATAAAAATTCACAAGTGATCTACTGCTCTGGACACCTAGACATGGAGAAAGACTGGTTTGGTTGCCCTGGAACCATCTATATTAAGTTGTGACCCAGAATGCCATACTAATGAGACATTGAAAACTTTGTTTTTTACAGTTATATAAAAAGAGAATAATCAATCCGTGGTAGAAAACCAAATTTTTGTATTCTTCTTATTAAATTATTTACCTATGAACATACACAGATCCAGCTATCCTGTGACTCATTAGAGTTGTAAAAGCACCACATATACTGCAGCCCCAGTAGTGGTGGTGTTTCTTTGGACATGACAGCCTGACAGAGCCTAATCCTCTCTAAGTTAGTTTGAATTCAGAGTTTTCTTTCTTTCTCCTAGACCGGTTTCCATCCAAAGCAATAGAGCCCAGTCTGTCTTGCTATTTTACCCATAGTTTGGGAGAGAAGAAATTGATTCATACCTTTCCTAAGGGTATTAGCACATAAGTGAATGTAATGAATCCAACTGTAATTTGAACTCAGCTCTCTGATTCCTCAATCCAAGCTGCCATCCATTATTCCACCATACCTTTTATGAACATACACATGCCTACAATATATAACCAACCAACACAACTTTTAAATTCAATATAAATAATAAAATTTTTATATTGTATCTAATATTTTCACGTGTTTTTACACATTTTCTCTCATGTACTGTCACTTCAAAATGTGGGTGATGATGACTTTCCAAAAGTTCTGATCATTCTTAAACATGTTTGCCTTTTTCTATCTGCCTTCACTCTTAGTTCTGCCAAAAAGTCTACCCACCTAATAGAAAAATGAAAAATGTCAATACAGCTTTGTTCCATTTTCTTTTAGTCAGTGTAAAAATTGTATGATAGACTCATTCAGTTGTTGTTTTGTCTCAAGAAACTTTTTCTTTCAGTGATGACAAACCTCTTCTTTGGTCTAACATTCTTTTTTTATTATTCCAAAAATTTCTTTGAAGGCTAGATCTTCTAAATTTTTCAGGTATGCCATCACCAAAACTTTCTTTACTTCTTCACATCTTGCTGTTGCGAGGAACATATTCGTAATCTTGTTTTGTTCTTCATTGTTTTGTTTGTCTCTCAGTTTCTTTAGCCTGGCCATTTGCATTCACTTACGTGCAAATACCCTTGGGAAAGGTATTAATCCGTCTCATCCCTCCAGTTATGGGTTAAAGAAAAGGACAGATTGGGTTCTATAGCCTTGGCTGGCAACCAGTCTATCGCAGAAAGCAATGGCAACCTACTGCGGGATAATCTTCTGCTTAGTCAGTCATGTCTCTGTCGAGACATGATAGCCTAAGCATGTATTGCGTATGGCACTTAACTGACTGATCTAATCCACATCTCTACATGCTTCAGATTGTCGAGCGTGGTCAGGCATTCTATTGGTGGTTGTGATGTGTAAATCTCATAGAAAGCTACATGAAGTCTCCTTTTCCTTGGTGCCTGAGGTTTGCTATATTTATGTGAGTATCTCATTTGTATACCATGCTACACTGCTGTTATCCACTGAACAATGTTCTTGTATACTCTTGAAAAAAGCTCAAATGGGCTTCAACTTTAAATTTATGTGAGTGAAAATCACTCCCCTTTTATTGGACAATAAATACAAAGAGTATATATTTTTACATTTAAAAAAAAATGAATCAACAGTCTGCCATGACCATTATTTTTAGTGGTTCATTTCAGAGCCAATTCTAAAGAAACTTTTACAGACAAATGTAACGATTTTTCAAAAACTATTTAGCTTTCTTTTAATACACTTTTCTGAAAAGTAAGTGCATCAGACAAACCTAGGTGATTTATTTAATTATTTTATTCATACATGTTTCATTATTTTATATTACTGTGGGAAAATTAAATAAAATCAATAAATAGAATAATAATGATAATAATAAATAATAAAATAAGAGAAAGAAATACATTTTCCCTAATAATAAAGGAACCAGGCATTTTGTTACTCCACTTGTTTCACTTGTGAGGTGGTAGTTTTCAAGTCTACATAAACACAAACATTTTCGTCCTCTTTTTTTAAGATGTAGTTGTATGTGGAAAAAGGCATACCGGCTGGGGCGCATTCATTTCCTTGATCCACTGATGACTAAACTCTCTTTCACTTTCCAACACATAGCAATTACATGTGTTTGTGGTGATACAGAGCAAATGAGGGACCAGATGTTTACACCCTCACAACCAAAAAGCAAATGACTAAAAGTTGTCGGTGTGCATCTGGGTTTGCACAGACGTTCTGGTTGAAAACTAAAAATTAATTAAATATTAAATTTCCAGTTCATGACCCTACGCAAATTTTATTTATCAGCCAATGGGAAGCCCAGAATCAAATACAAGTGTGAATCCCCAAATGATCTGCTGCGATCCAAAAAGCGGATACAGAAAGCATCGCCAGACAGACCAATGCAGGCCAACACACACAGACCCAGACTTGAGAGAGAGGAGTGTAATTAGTATCCCCTTGATCTACACGTCAAGCATCTCACTATCCTAGCCTCCCTTCCCTCTCCTGTTATCTTTCGCTGTCTCAAAACTACTTACTGACCTAAGGAGCAAATACATCAAAGACGTTCCTTACTTACAACGCTCCCAACATTCCTAAGCATTAATTCTCTTTCAGCATTTTATTGCCATGAATATTTTAATGTCTATTGGACCTATACTTCAAGAATTACTTCAATTGTAAAACCTTAATTGAGATGTGTGTATATAAAATGTTATCTTTCAACTCAATTTGCTTTTCTTGGTTTATAACCTTTCTTTATGACTTACAGTGGGATATCTACAACAAGGCCAAATTCTGTTAACCTGCAACAATATACAACTACCCTTCACTAGAATGGACTCTCCACTATAAACTATGGATAACCCGCTATATGTTTTCCAAAACCTCAACCTATGAAGTAAATCAACCTTTTCTTTGATTGATCAAACTCAGTGCAAGGTTGATTTGAATTCCACCATTATAACCATGCAGACCCCCAACAGTGAAGTAAGTACAAACTTTTCTTTGGTCATTCCAACTCTGCACATGGCTGACTTGAGCTTGTCTATTTACTTACCCTAACTTCTTGGCCAGAAAAGAAAATGAACATACCCAAGAGACATCAACAAATTTGTTTCCCTACAGTTGATATAAAAAGTGAATAAAAGATCTGAGGTAGAAACACAAGTTTTTCAGGCTTCTTTGTTTACAGGTGAATATGCACCAGGCTATATTAGACACCGACACACAACCTTTAAAGTTAAAATTTGTCTGTAAAAGATTCTTTAGAATTGGCTCTAAATAAATTTCAAGTAGTCTGAGTTTGTTTTATGGACTTACTTTTGAGAGAAATATATTTAAAAGAAAGCCAAATAGGTTTGAAAAAATTGGTACATTTATCTGTAAAAGTTTTTTCAGAATTGGTTCTGAAAAGGACCACCAAAAATAATGGTCATGGAAGACTGTTGATTCATTTTTTCAAATGGAAAAATATATACTCTTTAAATGTTATATATATATATATATATATATATATATATTGTAACAAAGTTGTGGAACTCATAGTTTTTTTTACCTGCTGTTCATGCATTTAGTTTTATAAAGATTGCTCGATACAACATAGAGCATTATATTCTGCTATACGTGCTTCCGATGAGAAGCACGCATAGCAGCTTTGAAACGCGAAAATACAATATATATATATATATATATATATATATATATATATATATTAACAGTATTTGCATTGTTTGAACTGTTGTCCTCATCTATGTTGCCCAGTGGATAAAAGTGTTGATTGAATCCAGTGACCTGACCCAAAAAATTGTCAATTAAATATCTGGATACAGCAGAGATGAACAAAAACTTAGAAAGTTGTGCTAAAGGGAGATAACTGATACTGAGACATGTGGAAGAGTCATAGCTCGTGGAACTAGAACAATCTACCTCAGTGAATGAAATAAAGGACTTATTTTGAAATTCCAATCACCTAAAGATATTCAGAGGATACAACAGCTGAAACATTGTGAGTATGGCAGCAAAGATGAGAACAACATTTTGAACAATGTAAACAGTGTAAATAATTACAATACCTCCTCTTAGAAATATATATATATTCTTAAATGTTATACATGTATTTAACCTTATACTCCTGATTTTTAAGGAGTATAACTACCAGCCTGGGCATTGAAGAGTGTTTAATAAAGGTGTTGTGGAGTTTGAGGTTGATAAACAATATTTAAACTACAGAACGAATTTAATTTAGGTTACATGTAAAACTCTGCAAGCATTTTAGATTTTGTTCACCAAGATGAAAGTTTAAGAATATGCTAATTATTCATTAACTTATAAACTTTCTTATTGAGTTTCATGAAGTGAGATAAAAAAGGGTCGTACGATAATTGGTATTTTTTAGATTTGAATACGATGAAAAGGTTCAAGATGTCTACTCCTTCATATTTTGAATTCCCACTGAGAGCTTTGTTTTGTGCCACAGAATTTATACTGGTTCTAGTCATGTGACTGGCTCAGATTGAACATTCCAATTTTAAATCAAAAACATTTGCGCAGATGCATAAAAAATACCGGAGAAAAAAATTAACCACTCAATGGTGATTGTTCGGAATTTAAATTTGAAACCATTACAATTTGTCAAATTTCTTAACAATCAACATTCGCGATAGGTAAATTGTCACTTCGACTGCAATGTAAAAAAGGAAATGTGCTTTCTGGTTGGCTTTAAAGCTGTCTCTCCTTTACATAGGGGACACTTTCTTACAGTAATGAAAGGTTCATTTACCTTTTTTAAGAAATATGCATTTCCAGCTGGGACCTCTTGAAATCCATATCTGCTAACTCTATTTCCATATCTGAAGCATAAAGAAAGCAATTTCTAAGGAATTAATGGATTTTATTTATAATCCAACAAGTCTTACTATAGTCATAATGGACATGTAGGGGCCTCAGTGATGTTTGGTTTAATTGGCCTTGAGTGAAACACGCCAAAAGTCCCCACAATTTATATATCAGAAGGTTGGTTGTTGAAATGTGAAAAAATTAAATATTTCGTGTGTATATTAAAGCAAAGATTTATTTACAGAATGACAAAATGTAAGAAGAAAAATATAAGTGAAATTCATTAACTGAACACTATAATATATTTGTGAAAAGATAAATGTTCATTGAGAAAATGCATGCAGCTTTGTAGTTAAAATTGTCCATAGTAGTAATATAGTTATCTGAAAATGTCCGCAGAAGTTTAGCGTCCATGGTTGTGTAGTAGCGGAATGTAAAGTTTTTGTTCCTTCCTCTTTTTAGTAGGTCCCGACAGGTTGAGAGAAAGAGAAGGCAAAACAAATAAAAGAGTGGTACTTAACACGTATCCATTTTGTTGTTGTGTTGTCCTCTTTAGCGGCCTGGTGTGAAAATGAAGAAAAGAACGTTGGAAGAAGAGGGCGAATAAAACCATGACGTGCCTTGTGTCTGGGTCGGCTTTTTGAATTTTCCTTCTTTACATTGCTCCAAGGTCGTCAGCTAACCGCTCTCACGTCGACTTCCTTTGACAGGTTATCGGAGTGGTTTTTATAGCCAAGCTTCTCATGGGGAAGCATTTTACAGCTAGGTGTGAAAATATGTCAGATATATAAATTTGCTGTTTTTAATCCAATCAGCATTCAGAATTAACTTTTCGTACTGACTTGTGAATTTTTCTTAGTTGGGTTTTTCTAAAGTCGTTTGAATCCCTTTTTGCGGGTGTGCAATTTTACTTTGTTTTTTTTCCAACTGTTGTAGTCGTTTGAATCCAATTTTGCAGGTGTGCAATTTATTTTGTGTGTTTTGGTTGGTTGATGGATTATATAGGATTTGTATCCTATAGAAATAAACCCTACTTTCAACACAATTACATACCCATATATTTAAAACATGCCTAAACATTATTTTACTACCCAATAACAGACAATATTTACAAACATGTCAAAGATTCTACAATACAACATGCATCATTTAAATCAAAATGTCTATTGGTAGAAATTATTATTGCCATGTGAAATATTTGTTGACCAATCAGAGGAAATCAAAACCATATTTTTTTTTGTGAGCTGACTTTCTGGACTTAAAAAAACAAACAAAAAAATCACAGATTTTGACTTTTAGCAGCAGAGATGTGATTGTTTTCAAACCGTTCAAACACAAGAGAAGGCTACATAGACCCCCCCGCAACACCTTCTTGAAAAAACAAAACAAAACAAAAAACGTGTACGTGTTGACGATTTGAAATTAATCATCTCCAACAGCAACATATGAATCATTTCTGACAAGTGACAATCGAGGTCTTTTCTAAACCACAAATAATCCATTCACCATTGTATTCACTTACGCGCAAATACCCTTTGGAAAGGTATTAATCCGTCTCTTCCTTCCAGTTATGGGTTAAATAGCAGGACAGATTGGGTTCTATTATAGAACCCAATCTGTCCTATATAGTACTATTATAGAACCCAATCTGTCCTATATAGAACTATTATAGAACCCAATCTGTCCTATATAGAACTTCTATATAGCCTTGGTCGGCAACCAGTTTACCGCAGAAAGCAATGGCAACCTACTGCGGGATAATATTCTGCCCAGTCAGTCATGTCTCTTTCGAGACATGATCGCCCAAGCGTGTTTCACGTATGGCACTAAACTGACTGACTGACCCAAACCCAAAAACATTTATTTTTTATTTTTGACTCTTGAATTCATGTTTGCAAATAAACATGCTTTAGAGGATTACTATGCTTGATGCAATTCTAATTGTACTTTTCTGTCTCTTTTACAGATCTTGTTCAATGTCAGTAGTAGACATTAAACGTTTAAAAGGCATACCCGTGTTTTCTTTATTTTTTATTTTATTATTGTTTGGAATTCGGATTTTTAAAACGGTGGACGATTGTTTTTCTATAAAAATTACAAAAAAAAAATGTTTGAGTAGGGATCCTGTTTTTTTTTTTTTTAACTGTTCAGAGTTTTCCTTTTTAACTTCTCTTTTTTTTTTTTTTTTTAACTTTTTCTATTTTTTTTTAATCAGAAATATGGAAATTGAAGTAAAATTTAAAAAACGGAAAGAACTGTTCAACTACAAATTCACTAAAAATATCAAGAAATAGAAAGAGGTGCCGAAAAGCTCTCATTCTAACAAAGAAGCCCTTCTGAAATAAATGATTGGTCACGTTGGGTTCTAATTAGACTAACAAATTTTCAGGAACACCTGAAAAATATAAAAATGATATAAAAACCAATCAATCAAACTACGAATGCACTGAAGGCCATAAGTAAATGGAGTTACTTTTTCTTTGTGTCGCTCTTCTGTATTTACAAGAACAATTGGTATGGGCTTTACTTGTCAACGAACAAAAAGATTTCAAATATAAATTGAAAACCATCGTGTTTTTTTCATGTTATAAAATATATTGTTCGATACTGAACTGGACTAGAAAGTTAATATAAAAAATCAGTTTGCTATCTACGGTCCTATGTTTCCTAAAATGAAAGAGTTGATTTTCCAGGGTTATGCTTGGCTGATCCAAACCTTTACGCGGTAAGTAGTTTGAAATTATTAATTTTCTTATTTAATTACCCAAAGAAGATGAATTTATTGTCTCCTTCAAAAGAAAAGGCTCTTGAAATTTTTTTTTTTTTTTTTTTTTTTTCTTCTTTTTTTTTTTTTTAGAAAAAAAGAATATAAATTATCAAATTAAAATTCTAATTGACTCAAATAAACTCTTCGTGTTTTTAAAGGGCAAACGCAACGGTTTAAAAATTTTAAAATGATGTCTACTCGTGTTTCATTTTAAAAAATTATTTTTTAACAATAAAATAATTATTTTCCTTTTTACTGTATTTGGGAAATATTTTAATGGTGTAATAATTCTGGGTTAATTCTTTGTTTCTTGAAATTTTACTCTCTCCGACAACAAAAAATAATGTAAATCTTGTCAAAAAATATTTTATTAATTTGAAAATTTATCATAGAGACTAAGAGCCCAAATTTGCGTTTTGCAAAGAATAAAGTTTAATTTAAACCATAAATATTTTTTGTCAGTAATAATTAAAACAAAATGTTTTCTAATTTACACACCATTTTTAGAAATAAAAGTGGTCATAGCGTGAAGACTGTTTTACTTTTTATGGAAAATAATTAGCTATATAAAAAAAGTTATATAATACTCCTGTCAGTTTTATGATCCTCAAAGAAAATTTTATTTTGTCAAAAAATAGCCTATTAATTAAAATTTTAAAAAGTATTTACTTTTTCTTTTCAGTTAGTCTTACCTTTATGATAAACATTTAATTACTAAAGATTGAATTTTAAACGGTTACGAGGTCAATTTTTTTCCAGTACTGACTGTCGTAGTCACAATGGCCGCTCACTATTTGATTGACCAAAAAAAAATTCAATATTGTAAACAAATTTATTTAAAATATCGTAACCTTTTAGAGAATTTCATTAGAAATAGCTTAATCTTTACTTGATTTCATTATACCAACAAATTGCCAGATGTTTTTTTAAAAAAACAACTTACAAAAATTTCAAGTCTCACCTTTTTAATCGGACAGTGAAGCGAATTCGTGTTGACCAACTCGCTTCCAGTTGGTAGCCCGTAAAAAATAAGAATCAGTATTTTATTTTATTTTTTGTAAATTATTTGTTTTTATATTTCTTATATTTTATCATTAAGAATTAAAAAAAGGCAAGTATTCCTTTTGAATACTGGAGCACTGTCACAAAAAAAAACTGAAATGAAATGCATTTAATCTTTTTTTGGTTTAAGTAACAAAAGTACTTTTGTTGAAAATGATTGGGATAAAGAAATAATTTTCAATATAAAAAAATGGGGAAACAATTTTCATTAAAAGAAATTCCTAGTTCACACACAAGTGTAGAGAGAGTATTATTGGCACAATCAGAAAGTTTTACAATACATATTGGAAAGTAGTTAAATTGGTATTGGTACACTATATTTTTATAACTAAAAGACACAATTTATGAAGCGTTACAAAGGACAGGAAATTGTGAAGAGCAATAATCGCTAACATCTTGAAGAGACACGCCATAGAAGAATCTATAGTTTTTAGAAAAAATGTGAATTTATGTGGGAAGAGCAAATAAATACTTTTCCGGATTTATAATTACAGTTACTCTTTTCCTGTTTTACATTAATAATGGTCAGCTTTACCAGTGGGTGTAGGACTTCAACATTCCCTGGTGCAAAAAAAAAAGGAACTGGCAAACCATTTCACTATTTTGCATCTATAACCATGAACCATAATTTTAGCAGAAATAGGGGCAAGTGGTTACTACAAAGTTTCCGTAGCGGTCGTATTGTTTTTAGAAGTTAACAAGTGTTTCGATGAATTCCCCTTGTATCAAAAACAGCACAAACCACACTTTGATTCTAATTTCATTCTTTTTTTTTAAATTAAAATTATTCTAAAAGAAATTTAATTTTTTTTAATTTTTAAAAAAACTTTAATTTTTCAGAAAGCATATTAATAAATAATTTAAGATAAATATGTAATATCTAAACATAAAAATAATATTTCAGAAAAATATTAATAAATAACATAACTTAGTTCGGTTATTTTAATTTAATTCTTTCTTTTAAAAGAAATTAAAATTTTTATTTATTCAGAAAGCATAGTCTGGCTATAAAAAATAAAATTCTATAAAATATTATACTTGCTGAAAATATTGTTAAATTTTTAATTTTACTATTTAGTTAAAAAAATTTAATTTCCAAATGTTACGTTTTAAGCTACATGAATTTTTTTGTCACTTTCGGTCGCCATCCAAACGTCATTCACACCTGTTACTTGTCAACACATCATTTGTCGCCTTAGATAACGCTGACAAGAGGGCTACCGTCATTAAAGAGTGATTTATTTCGTAAATTTCCCGACAGTAAGCACTTAACCTTTGTTTGAAATCAGATAAAGGTAAGTTTCAATTATAAAAATCGACTAACGTGTCAAGGAGGTTTTTTTTTTTTTTTTTTTTTTTTTGCAAGATTTTTAAAACAAATGTAGCTACTAATGTGTCAATTAGTCAATAATGGCAGTAAATTTAAAAAAAATTTTCAGCAGTTAAATTTTTGATTCTGAACAATATAATTTCGGTTTGAACTAAACCAGGGTATTTTGCTTACTGTAATTAGTAAATTTAATCTCTTGGCTTTCAATTAAAGCTAAAATTAAAGCTTCAAGAAAATTTTTATTTTTAAAAATTAAATTTAAATTAAGGTAATGAGCAGTGATTTTTTTTTTTTTTTTTTTTTTTTTGAGGTACCTACTACATTGCACTAACTGAAATTAATGAATAAAAAAAAATTTTTTCATTTTTTTATGAAATGGTAAATAATAAATATGGTAAATTTATTTATTCCCCGAAGGCCTTTACCCCTACAAAAATATTGCATTGTTGTTAGTTCACTTATTTTTAAAAGATTGTAAGTTTAAAATTATTCTTGTAAATAAGCAGTTTAACATTTTCATTGTGGATTCTCAAGAATAAGGAAAATCTATTGGGTTGTCACATGAAATGACACATTTTTTGATTGGTTATTGATTCATTTGGTTAACAAGATAACCTCTTAGTATATAAAAAGATCTTGACTTATTACTGACTTTCTTTCCAGATAATTTTCCTTTCAACATATTGTTACTCATAAATTCAATGGTTACAATGAAACAATGTTGAGTAATCTTACTGTATAAGTACAAACTGGGAAAAGGATCTTTTTGCGTCGAATTAATACATGTGATGAAAAATGGATGCTCCTGACTACAGTCAGATTAGGCCAGTGGTTAGATGCAAGTGAATCAAAACAAAAAATACACAAAACCTCCACTGCACCCTAAAAAGTTAATGGTTACTGAGCATCAGGAAGAGACAACTGAAGTTCCTGGGACACGCAATGAGGAAGGAGAGCCTGGAGAACCTGATACTGACTGGCCAGATAGAAGGAAAGAGAGACAGAGGAAGGCAGCAGATAACATATTTGCAGGGCCTGATCAGGTGGATGATGGAACGGGGGTTGCCAGGAGTAACAGGAGCAAACATACTAAGAGCCACAAGGGATAGAGAAATGTGGAGAACCATGATCGCCTACGTCCTGAAGGGACGGAGCATATAGAAGTGGTATCCTTTCAAAGGGGTTATTCATTATTCTTTCTTGCTTCAGGGGAGAGCAATAATCAATCTCATATTGTGGAGAAATTGAGTGTATGCATGAAAAAAAGAAACATCTTAGGCTTGTGAATAGGGATGGCCCAATTTTGCTGCATGACGATGCATAGCTGCATGCTTCTCAATCAATTGTCCAAAGGCTGCATAGCCTGAATTATGAAATTTTGTCTTATCCTCCATGTTCACCTAAAGTCTCTTCTACTGATTATCAATTATTTAAGCTTTTCATATGCAATAAAACCTTCTCCAGTAAGGAAGTGATAATCAAAACATTTGAACTGTTTCACATCAAAAGATGAGAAATTTTTTTAATGATGGGATCAAGAATTTAGTTATGTCAGAGAAGTCATCAACCCGGTGCCTATTTCAACTAAATAAATTGGCTATTTAACATTTCAGAAGTGTTTAATTCATAAAGTGCATCATGTGTGACAACCTAATATGAATCCAGTTTCATATGTTAGGCTTTATTAAAGTTGTTGTCTTCACTTTTTAAAACAATAAACATTTACTAAGGGAGTCAATAGTGTATAAGTGCTGAGAGAATAACTGTCCTTTTGACACTCCATCTTTTTGCAGACATGAAGATTAAATATTGCTCCCCAAATCCTTTAAATAGTATGTGTTGGAAGCATTCCAAAAGCTAAGCAAGGTGCTGAGAAACAAACACTTTGTTAGGAACAAAGTGTTTGATTGCTGTATGTTATTCATTGTCAGTGAATCTTGAAAAATTTGTCCAGGGATGAGAGAAAATTAGACAACAGGAATGTGTTTCTACTTGAGAATACTGAAAATTATATGGATGGAGTGAGTAACCAACAAAGATGTCTTTAAGAAACACAAAGGACACTTCTACTCAGAATCAAGAAAAAACAGCTGGAATTCCTTTGCCACACAATGTGGAAGGAAGTTTTGAAAAGCTTAACCCTCATGGACCATTTTTAGAGCAAGAGAGATAGTGTGATAAGCTTGTGTGAATGGATGGCAGAGTTGGAACCTTAGCAAAGGGAGAAAACTGCTAAGAAGTACACAATTATTATTAAGAAAATTTAAGACAAATCCTCTTTGTTGTTGAATGTCTGTTTGCATGCTAACATGGGTTGGATGGGGTTTTCTTGATGGCTCTGTAATTAAGCCATCATGAAATACTGGAGCGAGTTTTACAGATATATGCCCTTACTAACATTAATTAGTTTAGGAGAGTGGAAACTGTTTTTTTATCAAGATACCATCTCTAGGAAGATTACTTACTAAGGTTAGAGAATTCAGCCTACCCTATTCTACATAGACTAGGTGTAGAGGTTTTTATTTCAGAGATTTCTTTCTCTTAGACAAGTTGCTATCCAAAGCTAAAGACTCTAACTGAACGTAAGATTTTTTTTTCTCTTAAATAACCCCAGTTTGAGGGTTATTTGCCCATAGCTGGAAATCTAATGGGTGCTACTGTCCCAGATCAGCGTGAACCTGGGAACGACAGTACTTCAGAGGTGGTTCCATGCTCATTACGACCTCCTGATCAGAGACCTTGCTGCCAAATGTAGTTATCATCATACACAGGACAAGTGCGCATTGCAGTTATCTAAATTTCAAGTATAGGTCCCTATGTACATAAATTTGTATGTCAGTTGGTTAATTGCCATATGCGATACCACACTTTGGCAATCATGTCTCTTTTGAGACATGACTGACTAGACAGAACATTTTCCTTGCAGTAGGTTGCCATTACTTTCTGCAGTAGATCGGTTGCAAACCAAGGCTATAGAACCCAGTCAGACCTGCTGTTTAACCCATATCTGGAGGAAGATGGATTAATGTTTTTCCCAAGGTTATTTGTGTGTAAGTGAATGCAATGAATTTAAACTTGGCTTTCCAATTTCTCATTCTGAGCTGATATCCATTACCCCGCAACACACATCTATAATGTAGGATATATATATATATATATATATATATATATATTGACACTAAAAATAGTCCTTGCTGTTTTTTTTTTTTTTTTTTCATCATGTGGGCAGTGGGTGATCACTGATATGTAAATGATTGTCATGTGCCTGGAAAGTAGTGGGAGCATTGCTTTTCACCAATACAGTTGTGTTGCACATTCATGTCAGTCATAGATAAGTAGCAGCAAGAAAACAGTGTTGAAGCAATTGTCTATTTTATGACTGCAGAGTGGGCTTGTCTGCAGCCGCATAATTGCTGAATTTGTCAAGGTTTTGGGCATAATGCTGTCAGCGAACACATTGCCAGCCATTGGTTCCAGGGGTTCAGGTCAAGAGAACTGCCTTTTTGTGATGAACCCCACATTGGCTAGCCACGGGTCTTGGATGATGAGACCCTGAAGACAGCTATGGAAGAGGACAACCTCCAAACCTGTTGCCAAATTCTTCCAGGTTTCTGATGAAACAGTCAGATTTCACCCACACTGTATAGGGAAGGCATTCCAGTTGAGCAAGTGGGTACCCCATACAACAAGTGACAGCTTGTTTCTTGTTGCTTTCTTGCCACTGCAGTATACCCATATTTGATTCAGGGCTTACCAATAATAAAAAGTGGGTCCTGTATGTCATTCCCAAGTGTATCAGACATTGGTTGTCGCCATGGGTCTCTGCATCATACCATAAGACCACCTCTACTCTCATGCACTATAAGCAGTTACCAATGGGTCAAACCGTCACTATGGACCTGTACTGGAATGGCTGGAATGTGTGCAACAGACACTGCAACAAGAGGAACCAACATTGGTTAATTACAAAAGTTTACTGTTTCTCCATAACTGGGATAGCTTATGGTGACTTGGCTGGAAGACACTGTGCCCTCCACCTTATTCTCCAGACTTTATGCCAACAGATTACCACCTCTTCCATTTTCTGGACAACCACCTTCATGGGGTATCATTCACAAATAAGGCAGACTTGCAGCAGACACTCACAGACTTCTTTACATCCAATTTCAAAATTAACATCCGCTTTTTTATTTGAACAAATTGAGTTAACAGTCTAAGCCATCACATCTGTACCAGCTGATGTAAAGACTATTATGTGATGGTAACCCCCGTAAATCAAGCTTTTTTTTTTTTTTTTTTTTTTTTTTTTTTTTTTTTTTTTTTTTTTTTAAATTATATCCTACACTTCCTGAAAAACCTTGGTTAACTGAAGATAATAAACATTTGCTTTTTTATTATGCACATCTGTTGAAAAAAATTGGCAATTTGTGGCTGACAGAAAAAACAGAACTAATCTTTGATGATGGAGTAAGTTGTGTTGCAAAATGGACACATCTTAAACAGTTATATTGTTTTGAATCTGAAATCTAAATCCTTAATCTGCTCCAATCAAAAAAGTCCAATTGTAATAAAAAGAAATTTGAAAAAAAAAAAAAATTTGTTAGAATTGAGAAATATTACTTTTATTTTAATTATTTTTTATTTTATTATTTTTGGTTGGGTGGGTCCTGTTCATAATATCAGTACAGCATAAAATTCATCCCTGACTTTTTCCAGAGTTATAAGAACAGATATGTACATTTTTTTAAAACTTTATCATAAGAATTTTTTAAACAATTTTTGGTAAAATAGACTTTTTTACTTTTTTAACAAAGTTCTTTGTTATAACATGTACATTTTAACCAAATAATTAATACTTTTTTTTTTTTTTTTTTTTTTTTTTGTTACTTTCATCAAAGATCAAATACATTTTTAATTAAAGGAAAAAATCTGCATTTATATATATTTAAAATAAATCAAATCACCCAAGTTCAAAAACTCTAAAAATCCTGTATCAATATTATAAGCAGGACCCCTCCTAAATTGATTTAAAAAAAAAAAAATTGTTTTTGATTCTGATAAATTTTGGGTTTTGAGGAAGGCATAATGAATGCTAATCTACAAAAATTCTCAGGAAAAATCTTTTAATTTTATTAGAACTCTCTCACCAATAGAATGTTTATACAGTCAGCCTCTCTTGAAAGCCAGGTTAGTAGCAGAATATATATCAATAACTCCCAATTTTTTGGTCATTGTAATCTGACCTTCTTCAAATGTGTTTTCAATTTTCTGTTCTTTGAATATGGGATCAGTCAAACTTAAAAATATTTTAATTCAAGACTAAATATCAGGAAAAATAAAGGCATGACTAATTTTAAAAGTTAAAAAAGTTGTTTGGTGTCTTCTATGTGACATGCTTTTTCAGGATGTGTGGAATCATGGCTCTTCACAACTTTCTATGCTGCACTGCTCTTAGACATGTTTGTTTTTTGCTATTTTTCCCACTTTGTTCTGCTATTTATACAACCTCATTTGGTGGGTTATTTGCTTTTTACTCTTGTCCTTTTTGTAGGGTCTATGTGTATCAAGTTTCCCAAGCCTTCTTTCCTCATTGTTTGTCCTAGAAATTTCAACTCTCTAGCATATTTATTTTTGGTTTTCGTTTTCCTTAAAACTTCCTTGTTACTTATGTCTACACATTGTCATTGGTATTTTCAGCATCATTCTGTAGAACTAAATCTTTATTTGTCTATATTTCTTAGATGAGTTACTGGTTACGTTATTTACATTGTTTGTATTCTCCTCATCTTTATTGCGATGTTTACGTTTTGGCTGTACGCTCTGGCCTTCTTCAGGTGCTAGGAATTTCGAACTAAACCCTTTAACTTAAAAAGAGGGAGATAACTACATGGCATTGAACATGGAATGAAAATGAGAATATCCCAATGGTTGAAATAAAGGGTTTGGTTCAAAATTCCTAGAACCTGAAGAAGGCCAGAGTATATGACGGCTGAAACATTAACATGAAAATAAAGATGAGGACAATAGTTTGAACAATGTAATAATCTGCTATAAAACCAACATATGCCTACTTTCTACGAATTCATTATGATTTTTGTCCTTTAAAGACTTATAAAGGTTTATATATTCAGTCAGTTGAGTGCCATACGTGATACATGCTTGGGCGATCATGTCTCGACAGAAGATTATCCCTCAGTAGGTTGCCATTGCTTTCTGCGGTAGACTGGTTGCCGACCAAGGCTATAGAACCCAATCTGTCCTGTTATTTAACCCATAACTGGAAGGAATAGGCCGATTAATACCTTTCCCAAGGGTATTTGCGCGTAAGTGAATGCAATGAATTCAGCTGGAATTCGAACTCGGATGCCCGATTTCTTCGTTCCAAGCCGATATCCAATGCACCACAATGCACATCCGCGTTTATATATTAACCAACTTAAAAATCACCTTAACGAACATAAGGTCATTCATTATTATTAACTATAAGAAATGGCTGAGGAAAAATACTCAAAAAATTCTCAATTATTGAACTATTCCTGAAATCACTAAGTGACAATTTTGAAGAGTATAGTGAGGGAACAGGGTGGGAAAAGACTAGGGTATCTGTAAGAAAGGCTTTAATAATCTTTCTAAACAAGACTGGGTTGTGTTATCATGCTATGTTTTACCCCCCCCCCCCCCCAACCTTTTTTTTTAAAACTAGTTCAGTACCAATCATTTCACTGATAGCAATATAATGAAAATTCAAATCCAAATTGTTTAGTCACTTAAAATACATTTATTACAAAATATATATCTAATTTAAATCTAGGAGTCCTAAAATTAACTTAAAAGGGTCGTATATTTTGGCTTTCTCTGTTACCCAGAGGTTGTTGCTAGACAGAAAATAAAATTATTCTACATGATAGACTTCATTTCAATTTTTTGTTTTGTTTTGTGTGTTTTGTGTGTGTATATATATATATATATATATATATATATATATATGATAAGACTAAACAATTTTTTTTTTTCAAAATGTCAGAGGCAAAAAAAAGATTTGAAGAATAATTTTATTATCTAATAATTTCCAGAAAATTCAAAATCTTATAATTATGACTTTTTCCCCTCTACTTCGTTTTTGTTTCTCAGTCCAAGTTAAGAGTTGTTCGGAATTTTAGCGTAACCAATTACTCCATTGTTTTATTTCAAACTCAAAATGTTATCTTATTCTGTATTCAAGAATTCTATCAATTGTTCATTTACCAAACCGTAAGCAAACCTCAATACTAGTAACTGAAGATCAATTGAAGTGGTTCTTCATCACAATAAATGCTAGAGTTGTTTGAATACTCAGATTCCCTGAGTGCCATTTGTTTCTTTCTTTGTTCTTTTTGAGGTGGAGATGAAGTTTCATTAAAAGTTATATTACTGTAATGTCTATTCCCTTCATCACAAGTTTTAACTTTATTAGCATACATTGCAAGGAATGTGGGGTCTTCTTTGGCCTGCTTCTCCCACTTACTATTCCTCAGGGCTTTAAGGCATCCACTGAACAGAAGATTAAAGTGTCAATACCAATGGTTATTATTCAAGTTCAGTTGAGTTTCAACCAAAGGTAGAAATGATTATTTTGATGGTTTTTGTTGGCTATTGAAGAAGTGGCATCAACATTTGTCCTTAGTTGGGACTTTGATGTAATATCACTTTCAAGCAATGAGATATGGAATGTTCCTGGAATATTGGCTATAGCAGAGGCTTATTAACAAATTCAGACTGCAAGTCATCATTAGAAGAGGAAATGCAGGAGGACCATTCAAGGAACATTCTTTCATCAATTCTAATAAATATACTTTTATACATTTCAGCTTTTTTAGTTTGAAGATAAATGAGTTTAAAGCTTTACAATAAGCATTCGTTTGATGTATTGACCAATAATTCATTTCATGAAACCCATTTTTAATTTTTGTCATCACTACTTTCCCTTTCTGACTAAATAATTGCATAATTTCACAAACTTTTCCAAAATTAGATAAATATATGTGAAAAGGTATTCATAACTGTTTTATTGGATTCCTCATTCCAAAGTTTGTAAGGTTTCCAAGTTTTGGGCATGTACCTCCAATGGATACTTTTTTTTTTTTTTTTATATGTTCAGGATTGTATATTTTTGACCTCTTTCTGCCCATACTGTCAAATTGCATTTCCAGCTCTTTTTACATGGTTTAAATATGATTTTTCTATTGATCTACTACTGAACAAAAATTGAGCTTCATCATAGCAAGGAGTTTCAATGAATTAACTGCTGAAATGGAACTTGCACAAACCCATCAAAAGTGCCCTTCTGTGTCAATTTTTGATTTTTCCCAATGTTTAGGCTAGCATTTTGAAAAAATTATTCAATTATATTTATTTTAGTTCAAGATCATCTTTGACATTACAATTATGAAGTCCGAAGCCTGCACCTTCAGTTATACACTGTTGAAATTCTGGCCAATCACACATGCAATGAAAAAGTGACACACTTTGAATGATCATGAACTTCATTGTTAATTGAGCCCCCAAGACACATTTTTTACCATGTTGATTTTTTTTTTTAACTCTCTGCCTTTATTAAAGGTTTTTAGATGTATTAAAAATAAAATTTTAGATTGAGATATCTATTCATAGATACAAATATAATCACCTTGTATACAAATATTGCATATAATTGTTGTTGGACTTCCGCTTTAATTATGTCTTTAGGTCTTCAATATGTGCAATTTTTCTTCCAGCTAAAAACCCCAAATTTCTATGCAGCCATCCCAAAGGAACACAAAGAATCAAAGAAAACATTGATATTTTTGTTACTTCTTGGACTGATTTGTTGAAAAAAAAAAAAAAAAAAAAAAAGCAGAAAACAAACTTTTCCATTTCTCCAGTTTCTGTTCTCTCAAGTTGTGCCAAATTGTCTGTGATGAAATCGGAAGGATAATGCATAATTGAAGTGTTAGCTAACTATAACTATGGAATGTTTGTCACTTGAAGAGGCAGTGATCGATATCCAGGTTGTCGAATCCACAACTTGAGTCTCCTTAACTTCAGTTGAGGATGTGAAGATAACTGTACATAAAAATTGGGAGGAACCCCCACAAACATGCAAAGAGATATCTCTTACATCAGGCACTAAAGTCAGTTTAAGCCAGAAAGTGATGCTCAGTTTATAAAAACCACAAGTCTGGTTTTACTGACCTCAGTTGAAGAAGAGCAGAAACTGCAGCTACTAATTAAAGATGACCTACCTATAAATTTTAGCACAGAATATCTTTCAAAAAGCAGTGACTGATATTTGACTTTCCAGCTTCTCAGGTCAGATTTTGCCCACTGTAGATAAACATCAGGAAGAGTCCAACAATCTTTCAAAGAGGAGATACCTCTTACTTTAGATACCAAATCCTTGGTGAGCCAACAGTCAATGAGAAAAGCTAGGCTTATAAACATTGCATCTCTGGTTTTACTGACTTCAGTTGAATGCAAGGAGAACCCTTAGCTCCCAGTTATTAAAGTTGTATAACTAAAGTTAAACACAGAAAAATCTGTCATTTCTCGAAGTAGTGACAGACACTCAGCTTTTCAGAATATCATGTTGTGTTTCTAAAAACAAAATGGAAATTCAGTTTTGCAAAAAGGAGATCCTGTTTAGACATGAAACCTTTAAGCTAAGTACTGGTAAATGATGCTGATCTTATGAAAACCACAACATTGATTTCACCTGTTCAAGTAGTGAAAGTTGCAGAGCTGAATTAAGTGCCACAGATAATAAAACTGGTAAGCAGGTTGTAGAAATTGTGCCCATACCAAAAAATTGTATGACGACTGTGGGTACTAGTGGCACAGACCTGACAAAAGTGTCACCATTTGAGTGTCGCAATTGTGGGAAATTTTTTTTTTTATTTTTTTTTTATTTTTTTTTTTTTTTTGAATGAAAAAATTCTGTCCATTAGCATTTCTATACATACAACAGCACGAAGACTTAAAATATTGTAAAATATTGTTCTGATTCAAACAAACTGTTAATACATGTCCACAAACACACAGGCTAAAGGCCATACAAGTGATCCACATGCAGGCAGGAATACATTTATTGACTTGTTCCCCATTGTCGGGTGCACATGTGTACCCACACTGGTGAAAAGCCCTATGAGTGCAGTGTGTGCAGTGAAAGGTTTACACAGCCATCCGGTCTTACTTCTCACATGAAAACACACTCAAGCAAGCAACCCTATCAGTGTGGTATCTGCCAGAGTGGATTTATATGGTTGAACAGTTTGACTTTGTATAGTAAGTAAGTAGTGTAAACTTGGATGTGTGGGTGGTGTAATGGATGGTGTAAACTCTGAAGTGCACAAGAAAAGGACAAAGAAAGTACAAAAGAATAAAAAGAACAAAGCTTCTAGGTATCATTTAATGTTTGGAGCCTTCTACCAAGAAAAGAAAAAAATACCTTTTGGTTTTGACTAATGAATCATATATGAATTTACAACCATCTTTTTATTAAAAATAATACATTTAACCTTTAAAACTCTGTATTATTCACAACTTTCTTTTCCACTGCATTGCTTTCCCAGTTTTCTCTAGTACACTACTTAATTTCAGTCAAGGTCATTTTCTGTTTCCATAGCAGGATATGACAACACAATTACAAAATTCAAGCATGCTATTTATCTGAGTCACTTGCAGTGGCAGGATAAAATATTTGCTTTGTTAGCAAAATCACCTCTAGTAGGTTAGATTATATACTGGAATTTTTATTTCTGGTGTTCATATTCTCATATTTCCAGATTTGTTTAGAAGTGAACAATGGAAAAAGGTGTGTGGTGTGGCATTTATTTATATATATATATATATATATATATATATATATATATATATCTTATAAAAGCATAATATAACTACACAAATTTCATGTTTCAGAACAATACTGTTTTTCTTCAGGTGATACATTAAAATAAATGATGAAAATGATTTATTATTTATAGAAAAATAAATCCTTTTCACCATTTATTTTAACGTATCACCTGAAGAACAGTATTATTCTGAAACATGGAAATTTTTGTGTAGTGATATGCTTTTATAAACCATTGTAATAAAATTACAATATTAAGCTTTACTCTGTATCAAGCACTTTTTATAAAAGTAAATGCTTGAACAGTGGGTTTTAATCTGTGTTCCACTTTCTTGTAATATATATATATATATATATATATATATATATTTTCTTTTTCTTGAAATCCCTTTTCTCATCCTCTTTGCCTTAAAAAAAGGGGGGGGGGTAATTAAGTGATAAATTTAAATTTACAGCAAATTATAATGCTACAGTTGTTTTGGTAGTTTTATTTTTTTTATTTTTTACTATCAAATTGACAAAATTCCCCAGAAATTGTATATATAAGAAAAGTATCACAGATTCGTTAAAAATATTCCAGTATTATTTAAAGTATAATGTAACAAAAGCAAAGAAAAAAAACAAAAAGTCATTATGTGAAGACTTTAAAAAAACAACCAAAGGTAGTTTAAAAAAAAAAAAAAAATTAAGGCTATAATTCTCCTGTTAAAATATCACAGGAAGTGTTAATTTTACTTTTCATTGTTTTAAATTAATTTCCAAATTTAGGGCTTTCACACTTCTGTCAGAAGAACCTCTTCCTGATTGACCATGTCTTTAGGGGTGTAGCTCTACTCACCATGCTTGTCCAGTTGTGGGTGGATGAGGGTACCTAAACCATAGTTAGTGGTTTTGAATTCAGAGTTGTTGTTCTAGACTGATTGCCACCCAAGGCCCAGTCTGTCCTGTTATTTTCCTATAGACAGTGGGGATAAATAAATTCAAACCTTTTTCAATGGTATTTAGATACATTTAATGTCTCAATATTCTTTTCTCATGTGCCATATCCCTTCAAGGATGTAGGTGATCACGGACTTTCACTTCGTTCTGTCTCTTGATGCTCTCAATATTTTCCCCTCTTGGTATCTTTTCCAAACCCGCTTTGCTATTCATTTACTGAAGTCTGTCAAATATGTCTTGTACTGCTTTCCCCTGTCTCTTTTTGCCTTGATCCATCTTTTGAGTATTGGATTCTCTAGGCCCTCTTTCTTATGCGTCTCAGGAACTTCAGCTGTCTCTTCCTGATGTATGAAGTTTCTCGCATTTCCATTCTCTCCGACATTTCATTGTTGCTCATGTGCTCTGTCCACAGTAACCTCGGCATCCTTCTGCAGAACCACATTTCTGCTGCCTCAAGCCTCTCCTTCTTCCTTGAGGAAATTGTCCAACATTCACTGCCATACAGAAGGACATAGCAGTCAAGCATTCTTTTCTTTGTTTCCAGTAAAATTTTTGTTTCTCGGTACTCTGCTGATTAGCTTTTGAAATGCGTCCTTGGTCATTGCATTTTCCGTTCTCTATCAGAATGTTTCTCAGGTATTTAAATTTAAATTTGTTTTATTTTCGTTTCTCCAACCTGTAGTTTGCATTTTGGGGTTTTCTTTTTGCTGATGACAATATATTCATTTTTCTTTTAAGTTTATGTTCAATCCTAGGAAGAAATAACTTGACTCACAGAGCATCAATAGCTAATTTTACCCAAATATTTCAGCAATATTATTGCTATGTTGCTTGCCTATTTAACAGAAGGGCTGACCCTTGTTTTTAGTCTTATTCTTTACTATTCAGACCAGTGGTTGAACTTAGAATTATCACAAATTTTTGCTATTACAATTGTCTCCTTTATTGACCTAATGTGCATGATAAATTTCACCATTACTTCATTATCAATGGCCAGTTGATTACATAAAGAGCATAAAAGAATAGTTGGGGATAAGACCACAATTATGTTATCAAATTCACAAGCCAATGTTTTAATCCTCTTCGCTCTTGACCTGTTAAAGTATTGATTTGATTTTGGTGGCATAACTGTATGTAAGATAGAATCAAACTCCATTTAAACAGTGCTTGCAATAATAGAACTAAAATCAAGATATCCTCTGAGTTATGGAGTAAGTGTTCAGTTTGAAATTCCTTGAAGTTGACCTGAAGAAGACCAGAGGGTACAATGGCTGAAACTATTTTTTTTAATTTTTTTTTTTTTTCTAAATAGCGAAAATGAGGTCATTAGTCCAAATGTAAATAATAGCTCTTAATTTCAGAAATTTATCCAGAGAAGTTAATTGTAGTGAAAGAGTCTAGGGAAAGTAGTTGTCATTTTCCTTTTGTTCATTTTGGTAGTGTTGAATTGTGGGCCATTGAAAGATTGTATAATAATTTTGGAGAATTTCTGCCACTGTTAGATGTGTCAGTGAGAATTTGATGTTGGCACCAGTGACCAAATGAACTTTCCTACCCCTGTAAACCAGGTTTGGGATGGTAAGTACAAAGTAACCAAATAAGTACCACCCCCTCCCTTTAGTAAAAGGTGCGCTGCAAATTTGACATGGTGTCAAAGTACTCACCCTTGGCATCCAGAAACTTTTGCCAATGTGCCTCCAGCTGTGTAATGCCCTGCAAGTAATAATCAATAATCTGATGTCTTGCATGCAAAGTCTGTGAGTGTCGCAAGTCTGCCTAATTTGTGATAGATTTCCCATGGAAGTGGTTGTCCATGAAATTGAAGAGGTGGTATTCTTTTAGTGCAAGGTCTGGGGGAGTAAGGTGGATGGCACGGTCTCTCCCAGCTAAGTATGGTATTATGTTGCTTCTTGACTTACTGATAGTGTGTAAGGTATCCACTTGCTCAACTTGTATGCCTTCTCTATGTGGTGCAGGTGAAATCTGACTGTTCCATCGGAAACTTGGAA
Organism: Ascarosepion bandense; assembly: GCA_037127315.1. Classification (NCBI taxonomy): domain Eukaryota; kingdom Metazoa; phylum Mollusca; class Cephalopoda; order Sepiida; family Sepiidae; genus Ascarosepion; species Ascarosepion bandense. Next base: position 1,448,126 of record JBBBDQ010000864.1, read on the forward strand.
GCATTCTGCAAGCTCACCACAAATCTATGTTCGCCTTCAGGGCCTCATTCCTACTTAGCATATCGAGTATAAAAAAAAACACAGGACTATTTTGGTTACCTTATAGTACAGATGCTTCTCAAGATTGAGGCATCACAGCAGATCACACTGCATCCACAGTACAGATAAGTACAAATGTGCTCACCCCAAGAAGTTTTCACATGGATCTTTCTGAATTGTGTTAGTTACATTCAGATGACCAACTCCCAAAGATTCTGTCTTGGGTTACTTGTCTGCATTAGGGTTTTCAGATAATTAATGAATATTGGGAACTTGAGATTAGCTGTAAAAAGTTACATACATTAATTTAATTGTTATAACAAATTGTCTATTAAAGAAACACACATGAGGTGATAATAGATATCTCATTAACCATTGTGAAAATTTGTATGTCTAGTTGCCTATGAATGAACAGACAATTTACTAAAGTATTGTATGTGCATAAAGATAATACTACAAGTCTTAGCATACATTTCTGACCAGCTATCCATATCCTAATAATAAACAAAATGTTGTTGAATGTTAAATAGTTAAAGTCATTATTGATATGATTGTTTGAATTTTTTTTTTTTTTCCTCTCATCAGTTTCTGATCTAACCCTTTGTGATTTTCTTCAGTTGTTTTAAGTCTCTTAAATTAGTGTTTTCATGCACAAAGATTGGTAAGTTTAATTAAGTGAACATATTTGGGGTACTGCAGTTCAATTGTCTGTCAGTATAAATGGCCAACATTTTTTCTCTTTCTTCCCCACCCCCTCTACTTTTTGTTTGGTTTTACATTATTCTCAATCCCCCTTCATTCCAAGCACTGACCCTTACCTCTATCCTATTTAAAGTAATTATGGATATTAAAATCTAGTATTGACATTGGCTTGTAAAATATTTTTCATTGTTTGGTTTTCATTTATTCACCCCTGCTCTGTTTCAGAAACTTTAATCAATTTCAAAATGTATTTTCAACTACAGACTAAAAAAGTGTTATCATCGGGAATATTTCAATGGTCTTTACAACAAAATTGACTAAACCATTTTTTTTTTTTTCTTTTTTTTTTTTTTTTTCCTTTTCTTTTTTTAGATGTGTATAAATCATACTTTCTCAAAATATTTTATTCCTGTATTTTAATAACGGGACCATTTTGTTGCTATAAAATATATCTTTGTAAATGTATGTAATATTTCCTATTCATTTAGCTGAAAAGAAATTTTCTTTACATGAATTATTTATAGTCATTAGCAGGTTGTAAAAGAGTAGATGGAACTTATCAGCCCAAGAAGAAAATTCATTCAGGTGAAGGAAAATCCTAATTTTTAAACCTCCTCTACCTTGTGGCCATATTCAAACAAGGAAAAGGCTATGGAAGTAAATCCAGAGTGGAACCCTATAGTCAGTTGGCTATCAACACTGACAACCATCTGGCAACTGTTGTAATGCCCTGTATTTTGGATCTTGTTAGTATAGCCAAGATAATGAGCCATGTGATCTGGGCAGAGCACAACTCCACATAATTGTTCTGTACCCTGGAGAGGTCACTGCAGTCATAATACCAAAGGATTGAATTGTTCTTGTGTGATAGAATGCACTATTTTCCAAGCATCTTTTAGCTATAGACCACAGTATGAAACCAGCTCTTGTTGTAAATATCATATGTGACAGCTTATCTATATCTCTTTCAGGGACCAGGTTTTACACGACTCGTAAAATCTTTTTATTAAGACCATGTGTAATACAAATGAGTGATATACTTTACATTCATTGTAAAATGAGCATCACTTCCTTTATGTGCCATGTCCCTCCAGAATATTGGTAATCATGGCTCTTCATAACTACCTATCTCGTGTAACTAAGCAATGTTTGTCCATTTCTTATCCTCATTATTTAATTGAGCCTCTCCTCAAAGGCAGGATGTGGCACAAAATTGTTTTTTTACGTGGGCTGTTCTGAGTGCGTACGCTTGGGCAAAAATTTGCTGTAGACCCATCATATATGGCGCTGGGCTCTTGTCTACTTTTCTCCAGATGAGACTGATCTTTTGCATAGCTTTGTCTGGGTTCCTCTCTACCTGAATGCACAGTCTGACAAGGATAGTTTTAATGAGCTCTGTTTCGTAGCCTTGCTCTGCCACCTATTTAAATAACTTAATTTTTAATTCAGCCGTGTCTATTTCAGATTTTAAATACAAGTGTCATTTTTGTTCTCAATTTAAAGTTCCCTCATTGTTTACATATTCTGTCCATGGTATTCTTAGCATTCATCTGTGAGGAAATTGTTTATCATTTGCCATACCAATTGAGTATTCTTTTCTTTTCTTTGTTTTCTAGTAAAATTTTCCTGTTTTATAATACTGTGCTTAGAAAAGCCACTTTTGCTATTTGAGTATGCCTTCAATTTTGTCTCATCTGTAATAATTTCACAGACAGTTAAATTTCTATATTCTTGATTCTGAGGTCTTCAATTCATAGCTTATACCTTGTGTTGTTCAATTTGCTTACATGCATCATAGAATAGACAAGAATACATTCTTCTTAGATTCAAATGTAAGGAAATCACATTGTAAAAAAAATTGTTTGATCTCTGCTTTAATTATTTGTCTTTAGTTCTTCAATATGTGCAATTTTTCTTTCAGTTAAAAAAAAAAATCACAGATTTTCATGCAGATATGGAAAATTGAAGAAACTGGAAGAAAAACCTTTTCTGTTTTTCCTGTCCCTGTTCCTCTCAGCTTGTCAAACTTTAAATGCAGAAAATGGCATCAACTTTTCTGTGATTAAAAGTTGCTTGAACAAAACCAGAACAGAAATGGTGAGTTAAAATTTAAAACCACTTTAAAGATGGAAAGTTCTTCACCTGAAGAGGCAGTGATCACTGCCACAACTCAAGCCTCTCCAACTTCAGTTGAAGGTGTAGAGACACCTTTGCAACCAATTAATGATATTTCTGTAGACTTGAATGCAGAAAACACATCACTTCTTGAAACAGTGACTGACACCCATCAGGAAGAACCCCAGGAAACCTACCAAGCAGAGACACCTGTGACCTTACAAACCAAAACCTCATTAAGCATGGAACCAGCAAGTGGTATAAAGACTCCAACTCCGCTTTCAGTTGAAGATGCAGAGACACCTGCACAATCATTTAATGATGACATACCTATGAACGTGGATGTAGAAAACCCGTCACTTCTCAAAGAATTGACTAAAACTGAGCTTGACAAGTCATCATGTCAAGTTTTGTCCACTGTAACTAAAAACCAGGAAGAATCGCAGCAAATGCACAATGCAGAGATACCTCACACTTTAAAAAATGAAACTCCATTGAGCACTGAACCAGAGAGTGATACCCAGGATATGCAAACCACAACTCTCGTTCTACCAAATTCAGTTGAAGATGCAGAAACTCCAGTTGTTGATGACATTCCTGTAAGCTTGAATGCAGAAACTTCGTCACTTGGAGAAGTGACTGACACCCTTGCCAAGCCTTCATGTGAGGTTATTTCTGCTGTTGATGACAATGAGGAAGTAACCCAGCAAACACAAAAAAAAGATATGCCTCTTACTCTAGATAACAAAGCAACGTCACAGGCAAAGGCAGAGAATGATGCTCAGCTCATCAAAACGACAACTCCGGCTTTGCCAATTCAAATTAAAAAAGAACCTGACGATAGTTGGAAAGATGAATCAAATGTCACTGCTTCTTTAGAAAACAAAGACGACGAGCAATCTTTAGAAAATGCCTCGAAAGATTCCACAAATGTGAGCACAAGTAGCATCATATGTCCAAAAGAGGAAACATTTGAATGTAGCGATTGTGGGAAATGTTTTAAAGATGAAAATATTCTTTCTATCCATAAGCGTGTCCATACATACAACAGTGCAAAGCCCTATTCCTGTAAGAATTGTGGAAAGGCATTTTCTGGTTCAAACAACCTGATAGTTCATATGCGCAGACATACCGGCGAAAAGCCATACGAATGTTCCATATGCCATAAGACTTTTATTGACATTTTCCCCTGTAAGGTACACATGCGGACACACACTGGTGAGAAGCCCTATGAGTGTAGTATTTGCAGTAAAAGGTTTACACAGCCATCCAACCTTTCCTCTCACATAAAGACTCATTCGAATGAGCGACCCCATGAGTGTGATATTTGCCAGAGGAGATTTTCGCGATCCAGCAACTTGACTCTTCATATGCAGATGCATCAAGTACATGAAAAAAGGACAAGGAAAGTCTGAAGGAGCAGAAAGAAAAGTAGCTCCATGTTGCCGTCAGTGCCTGATACCTTGTACTAAAAAACTATTTTGATTACAGGGTCCCATCTAAATTTGCAAGTACTTTT
>JBBBDQ010000864.1:1457500-1600000 GCA_037127315.1 Ascarosepion bandense
AACTCTGTATAAAAAAAAAAAAAATTTCCCCTCCATCTATTAAACCCAATATTCTCAAAAAATTATTACATGCCTACACTATTAAGGTTCCCCTCTATGACCATAATGGCAATATTTACTCAGGCTAATGGAGTGAGTATGAGAAACTCTTTGTTCATTCTTCTCTTCTACCTGGAACAGGTTTTTATAAGATGACGTGAAAGATTTTATATAAAATTAACCATAACACCTTGTCTGTCATTTTAATGTAACTTGCCTAAAAGTCAGATTGCTGCGTATATATATATATGTATATATATATATATATGTGTGTGTGTGTGTGTGTGTATAGATGTACATAACTATGTGTGTATACATGAAGGTACACACCAATATATGAATATTTATCAGGTGTTAATAGAACTGTGTTCAATCTAATATAACAGAGCTATTAAGTATATATTGATAAATATACATATTATCCTACATCTAAAGCATGACTTTCATATACTATACAATCATCAGGTGCATATAAATTTGCATTTCATTTTTTTTTTTTTTTTTTTTTTTGTTTTGCTATAAATTATAAATCAGGGATGTCAATTTCTTTATAATTTTAATTTGGTTTATACCCCAAATTAAAATTATACATTTAATATATAAAGAAATTGACATTCCAGATTTATAACAAATTTATACAACACTGTTTCTCGATTTGAATTTTCAAACTAATCAGTTATATATGTATAAAAAAAAAAAAAGTACCAACTAACTTCTCTATAAATGACTATAGACTTGCTTCTTATTTCTAAGGTTTTAAGTTGCCACCAGGATTTCTTTAAAATTATTTGATCATGAAGGGCAGTTGTATTTTGAACATGATGGGGGAGAGAAAAAAAAATGCCCCATTTTCGTGACAAGTCTCATCTTCACAAAATATTTTCATCCAGATTGATGGAACAAATAATGTTAAAATGAGAAAGTATGATCATTATTATATATGCTCTTTTTCTTCAGACACCAAAGATAAGGATTCCTCAGCCAAATGGAAAAGTAACTCATAGATTCAACAAATTGGCTACGTTGAATATGCATGACATGCATCAGGTTTAACACCATTTGTTTTTTTTTTTGTTTTTGTTTTTTTTTTTAAGGAAGATGCTTTATAAACAAAAGCTTTCACCCTTGTGTCAACGAGAAGTGTAAAAGATTGTTTGCTACACTTGCTATCATACAAATTTATTCCTTTTTGTGGAAAAAGTCTTCGCAGTTTAAATAAAGTTTCATTTGACAGTAATGATTTGTTGTTTTGATTTATTTATCAGGTTAGAACAAAAGAAAGATAATTAAATATTTCTTTATTTAAACATATTTGTATGGAGATATTCAACTGCATTACTATCGCCTCCTACAAAAATCTGGTGTAGGCGTCAAAATTAACCTCGCAGCCGAGATTGAAAAAGACCTTCAATCCACATTGGACTTGGGTAAGAAATGGCTAGTAAATTTTAATGCTTCTAAAACGAAGCTACTCTCAATTAACCATCATCGACAATCTCACCTACCTCCCATTAGCATGGACCAGGCTTGCCTCCCAGAGAGTAAAACACTATGCCTCCTTGGTCTCACACTTTCAGCGGACCTCAAATGGAATGATTATATCAAATCCATTGCTAAATCCGCTGCTATGAAAATTGGTTCTCTGTGTAGGGCCCGGAAGTTTTTTCTGTCTAAATCTATCCTGCACATACATAAATCTACCATCCGCCCATGCATTGAATACTGCTGCCATATCTGGTCAGGTGCCCCTGCTATTCTCCTCGGGCTTCTCGATAAGGTTCAGAGGCGGGTTTGTAATGTGATAGATACCGACTTGGCAGACCGCCTGCAGTCTCTCTCCCACCAGCGCGACGTGGCTTCCCTGTGTCTCTTCTATAAATACTTTCACGGCTTCTGCTCCAATGAACTTAGATCACTGGTTCCTCCTAAATACGAATTTGCACGAGATACTAGATTAGCAACTAGATCCCACCCTTTTACAGTGAAACTGATAAAATGCAACTGCAACTTCTACTCAAAAAGTTTCTTTCCTCGCACTTCCCGACTGTGGAATTCCCTTCCACACGATTGCTTCCCCGACGGATACAATCTCCAGGAGTTTAAATGTAAGGTCAATAGACACCACCTAACACACTAACCTGCTCCCATTCCTCCTGACATTCCCTATGTCTAACCACTCCTTCTCTTTACCTTCCCCTATGTAGCCCCATGCACAATAGTGGCAGTAGAATGCCTTGCTTGGTGTGAGATGATTTTTAAAAAAAAAAAAAAGTGCCATTCTGTTCTATCTTTTAGCCATGTTCTTAAATAGCCACCTCAGATGAAAACTTGCATACGAATGTCATGCGTAATGCCAAACTCATTCAGAAGCATATAAATTTAGTTATATACAACGGTTTTCTCAGATGAGTATTTAAAAATGGCTTTGAACAAATGAAACCTGTAGGTTTCGGTGAGATCATTCTTAAAATATTGTGGACTGGTGCTATAGAATCAAAGAAATGTACCAAATAACAGAAATATTACTTTAAGACTAAAAATCAAATAAAATGGATATCACAGAACAACTGTGAGAAAATAAATGTTGACCTTAGACACTACTTCAAACAAAAGGTTAGGAAGGAAGCTCCATCAATACTAGAAAGAGTAATAATAGCTACTGAACTTGAGAAACCAATTTTCTTGAAAAAATTATTTTAAAAAGATTATATAAATTTCAACCAAAAGTGGAACTGGCTGATGAACATTTCTTTATAAGTAAATGACTAATATTATTACCATTGAGGCAGCTTCATGGTTCCATCCTACTTGAACTTGGCATCTCTCTGGTTGATGAATTGTTCTGAAATTTTTTTTTACAGGCTGCTTAAAAATTGTTCTTACCATTTGGCAGGGATCAAAATATGGTAATGCAAAGGAACATGAGATCTGGTGTTGTCTCATTTTCTCAATTTTAGATACTTTTCGTCGGATTTTGCAGAATATGCTTGTAATATGAAATGGTCTTACAAAATGCACAGCATCACCTTTTTTGGCTGGGGCACTTTGATGTGGTGTAATGGTTAGCAATCTTGTTTCACTAGATCAATTACAACTGAGCTTGATCCAAACTGGGTGCTCAATACTTTTGGCCTTGTGCCATATCTAAGCTATGCTTAGCGAAAGGTGATTGTGATTTTCTATGTACCAGGCTTAATTGTGGCTCATTTCACTTTATTCAGGACCTTTTTTTCCTTCTTACATCCGAGCAGAGAATTGCAGCTCATCAAACCTTTTTTACTGTTAAATTGAGAAGCACCTAAATGTTGCAATGATTTGCATATAAGCAAGTGTTTACAAATGGCTTCAGCCCCTTAGAGATATGTGGGGTGTCTGTCTCATCTCATGTAACCTGGATTATTTTTAATCACCATTTTCATTTCGTCATAATCAACAACTGCAGATTTGCCAGAACATCCTTTATCTTCCAGATCAAAATTTCTACTTCTGAATCTAGTAAACTACTTCTGAATATTACTCTCAGTTCTGGTCTTTTCTATATTTTTTTTCCCCCAGTTTTTGAAAATAATAAAACATTAGCAATTATTTTTATTTATATGTGGGTGTGTGTGTGTCACCCCACGCAAAGCAGTACTGCCACTTGTGCAATGGTAGCTACATAAGAGGAACTGGTTACAGGGGGTGTCAGAGAATTGGTAAGAGAAGGATGAGGGAATACTGGTGTGAAGAAAATGATATAGTGGATGTTGGGTAAAGGATATAGAAGGATGGGAGTCAAGGAGATAAGAGATGCCACTTGACATTGCATTTAAACATTTGGAGATTGGAGCTGTCAGAGAAGCAAGCATATGGGAGGGAGTTCTACAGATGAGAAGTGCGAGAAAAGAAGCTAAGTAAAAGTGGTGGCTGCATTTGACTGTAAAAGGTTGGGACTTTGTTGCCAGTCTAGTAGCTCAAGTAAATTTGTGTAAAGGTGGCACCAGGGAGCTAAGCTCATCGGCAACAAAAGCTCTGAAAATATTTGTAGAGGAAAGCCACATCCCATTGGTGAGAAAGTGACTGGAGTTGAGCTGCCAGGTCAGGATTGATTACATTGCAGATTCTCCTCTGAATCCTGTTAAGAACCCCAAGATGAATAGTAGGGGTATTTGACCAAATATGACAGCAGTATTCAATGCATGGGTGGATGGTTGATTTGTAAATGTGTAAGATGAATTTAGGTGAGATTTTTATTGTAAAAGCATGTAAAATACACAGTAAATACTCAAATTGTATAGAAAAATGCATGAAAATACCACCTATCATAAATTCCAGTCATGTCAAATGAGATCACCTTTTCAAACACTACATATTGAAAAACACTACAAACTTTTGTTCCAACCTAATGTGTGTGTGTGTGGTGTTGTTGGGTTTTTTTTTTTTTTTTTTTTTTTTTTTTAATGAGCTTTGAAATAACACGGTTGACATAAAATGTATATATTTTTTTTTTTTGTGGAGGCTAGTCTGCCATTTGTTCATTTCAAACTAAACATACACTGATAAATAAGAAATGCAACACCCTAAATAGAACCAAAATCTTAAGTTTAAAGAAGGCATTTAAATTAAATAATGCTTTTATGATCTCCAGCTATTTCAGGCATAAATCCCAATTTATCTTTTTTCTAGTTATCAAATTTTCAATATTTGTGCTTGTTTATATATGATACTTTTCTAATGTTCTTGCTTTATATATATTACTAGCAGTATAGGCCGGCGTTGCTCGGGTGTAATGAAAGCTTTAAAACTAATCCATATTCCTGGAGCTCAGACTCAGCCAAAAGAATATTTGCGTGAAGTTTGGTGAGAATTGGATAAAAATTGTGGATTTGTATTAAGGATATATAAACACACACAAACATCTTGCCTTTTTTATATATATATATATATATATATATATAATCGATTTTCTGCACTATTGTAAGAACTGCAACCTTGAAACTTCTGAATATTGTTTCTTATGTCTTTGAGTGTATCAAATTTGATTAAAATTGGACTACTCCTTCTATAACCCAATTTTTTTTCAATATTTATCGGGGGTACCTCGACAACCTAGCTAAAACACTCGCAGACGCTTATTTTACAACTGTGTAAATTTTCAAGAAAATTGGTTCAGCCGTTTTGGAGTCTATAGGTAACGGATATACACACACACAAAGTTGCAGTTATAAATAAGATAGAAAAAAAAAACTTAGTTATTTGAGCTTCTAAAGCACATAACATATGTAATGTTACATTATGTTTCAAAGGTTGTTAGAGATGTGGTATGATAGTGTGCATAAACCCCTACTGTCTATAAAATTCTCTCCTGACATGCGTCTGGAATAGCCTTCTTAGGTGTCTGCTAATCCAAGTCACGTTTACAAATCAATACTTTAATGGGTTAATAGCCATGTGGATTAAAGCATTGATTCATAGCATAATTGTAAGCTCAAGCTCTGGACAGAGTAATATGGAATAAGACTAAGGAGAGAAAAAAAAAAAGGTGAGAAATAACAGCAGTACTAAAAAAAAAAACAAACCCCCCCCCCCCCCCCAAAAAAAAAAATCCCAAGATAGCAGAGTGAGAAAAGTCTGTCCTAGAGAATTAAAGGGTTCAATTCAAAATTCCCTGAAGACTAAGTTTCTAGTCAAGGAATTTGAATATCCCTTTAGAATTTTACAGGCAGTATTCTAAAAGTAGATATTAGCAGTTTTCTAGTAAAAAATAATAATGAACATTTTTAGACATCCAACAAAATGGAAAAAATTGAGAAATATCTTCAGCGCCTAAAAGTTGCAGAACATTTAAAAACTAGGGTATTTGTGTAATAAATCCTAAGTTTCATTAAATATCTCTCAAAGCTACCTGTTCTAGATCTCTTAATAGTTTCTCAAAAACTCTGATTCCTGGTAATTTTGCAATTATGATCTTTTAATATTGACTTCTGCTAAAGGTGTTAAACTCCATAGGTAACAAAACATTGTGAAACCATTACATTATATTTGGTGAATTCATTCCCTAAGTTTTAACAACTCCCTTTTTATTTCAACTTTTATGACAATATGCATTGCCTTTTTTTTTTTTTTTTAAAGAAAAAAAAGCCTTAAATTATTATTAACATCTATCTCACCCAGTTTCCTGATAGACTTTGAACATAATTCTGTGCTATCATGAAGCAGTTATGTCTACACTGAAGATATGGAAATAAAAATGCTGAATTTATCGGAATTTTTTAGCATGGACTGTCTTTGCAAATTTCTCTAAATGCATCAACTTGAAAGGTAAGTATAATTTAACAATCAAAACAATGCTAAGGTAAGTTAACATATCTTAAAGGAAAAGGTGATATAATTTACATTTAATGATTCAAAAACAAACAGGCTTGAATTAGTCCAGGCTCTGTAATTGGGCCTAGAGAAATTTCTTGCGGCAAGTTCATTTAAAAATGCATATGACCACCTCAGTAACTACTACATAATGAAGTTGAAGAAAAATGTTATAAACTGTTACAACCCATTTGCTTATCACCAAAGAAAATCTAAAAATGATTATTTTTTTTCTTACTGATTATTTTTATTTTTTTTATTTTTATTTTTTTTTTATCACCACAAGTCAATCATTTACAGTTTAAAAAAATAAATTTTACAGAAATGAACACTAGAACAGATAACCACATATGGAGGAAGGAAGTGGATCCCCCCCCCCCCCCCCGGAATGAAGTTACAGTAATAGAGAACGCCATTGGAAACTACGTAAACTTAAGGAATCAGCACATATGCTAGGCTACAAAAATCTAAGCTGACCAAGCATGGAGATGACTACAATATGGGAACCAGTAATATAGAGTACTAGGGGAAAATCATTAGTGTCAAAAGAGACATTAGGTTTATAAGTCCCAGAAATTCACTTGCTGTTCTCAAGGACACATGGCCCAGTGGAGATTATAGGTAACCTGTTAATCTTTCTACTTACACACATTCTGCTGCTAGCAACTATGAGCACTGGACCCATTTAATTCCTCACTATTTCTCTGGAACATTTAACTACATACATTTTTCTCTCTGAACATTCAACTCTATTTGAACATTTTACTTCTTACAAATTTGTTATTCTGCATTCCAACATCCAACCTTCTGATATTTTAAATTGTGAGGACGTCAGTTGTGTTTGGCACAAGGCCAGTTTGATAAACATAGCTGAAAACCCTACAATATACAAAGTTATAGCTTTTTTGTTGCCTAATTCTACAACCTTTTAATATTAAACCTGTTTTAACAATTTTTGGTATTCAGTATACTGAGCACTGGACATCAAACATAATGTCAGTTGTTAGTAATCGATGATCATGGACTTGTTGATATGGGTATCAGCTTGGGCGATCATGTCTCGAAAGCGACATGACTGACTGACTGGGAAGATTATCCCGCAGTAGGTTGCCATTGCTTTCTGCAGTTGACTGGTTGCCAACCAAGGCTATAGAACCCAATCTGTCCTGTTATTTTAACCCATAACTGGAAGGAAGAGACAGACTAATACCTTTCCCAAGGGTAAGTGAATGCAATGAATTCAACTGGAATTTGAACTCGGCTCCCCGATTCCTCGTTCCGAGCCGATATCCACTACACCACAACGCATACCTTATAAAGTGTATAAATGAGTTTTTTGTTATATTTTAAGTGTAAAAGTAAGTAATATTTTTTTCCGAAATTCTGTTTAATTTCAGTAATTTTTCTAAAACAAATTTGACAGGCAGATACTTGATTTTTAAGATTTTGAAAGCGTTTTAAATTTTCTGCTAATATTTAAATTAAAATGGATTGATAAATTAATAGGTTTTATGGTCAGTGAGTGACCGAATCTCCCGTCGGGATCATTGATTCGCTAAAGGAAATAGATCTGTGGCTGCTACAGATAAATTAACCATAAGGTTGTTTATGTCTGAGAAACTTATTGAAATGCATCAACTTATTTTTTTTAAATAGATTAGCTTTAGGCTATTGTCTTTCAAATAAAACCAAAATTTGACTTTTTTAAAAAAAAAAAGAAAAAAGGACATTTAGATGATTTCAAATGCGTTTTTAAGCCTTTTACTTTTTTTTCTAGCTTATTTGGGGAGTACATGAAAGTGAATGGTGGCTAACTACTATGCTAAAATAGAGAAACACTAAAAGTGAGTCGTCAGAATTAAGTAGAAACCCACTTCACTTTTTGTATCTAGGTAACATTTTTAGATATTTCATACTTTTGGCTTGAAGCATCATCAGTAGGGTGATTATAGATTACAATACTCGCGAAGAGACATCGTCAATCGAATAATTGTCAGGCTACCAAATATTCTGAATTACTTCCCTTTTTTCATGCTGGTCTCGTTTGATGTAAGGGAACTAATTCTTATCGTTTATTTTCTAATGTTTGATATTAAAATTACATTTCCTCGAATTTAGATGTGGATGCCTGCTTCCAGAAAGAACATTTTCATCACTGCTTTATAAACGTTATTACCGATAGTTAAATAGTATTTCATTATTTTTGTGGACATTCGTAATAAATATTTAATTAGAGGTAACACATTTTAGATTCTAAAATTTAGAAGTATTCGACCGCGTTTCCTTGATTTTAAAACAATACAAAACGAAAACCTCAAATTATAAATGTATAATTGTTCTATCTAGATTAAGTTACACATTTTCTATAAGTTTTATGTTTATTTTTTATCATGGCATTTTTAAATCAAATTATCGAATAAAAGTTATGACCATAAACTACTTTTTTTTCTTTATACGGATAAATAAAAAAAAAAAGACTCATATGGCGGTTAGCATGCAGAAAACTAAGAATTGAAAAAATAAAACTTTAAATTTTGAAGGGATGATTTTCAAAGGCTGTTAAATTTTGAAACGTACTTAAAGTACTGGAGTGAAATGAAAGAATTGGAAACAGTAAAAGAAAAACTCAAACTTTTTCGACTTTTTTTTTTGTTTTACCTTGAAAAGCGTTAACTTTTAAATCAATATGCCACTTACAAAATACTATACTTAAAAAAATGGATCACAAAAAAAAAAGAAAAAAAATTAAAAATTATTTTAAAATTCCTTCTGCGTGAAGATTTTTGTATTAAGCTTTTCAATTTTCGATTAGTAAATATAACCTAAGCACATATAGGCTTCAAAGAATTTAAAAATATTTTTGAAACTTCACGAATTATAATTAAACATGAAAGCCATTCTTGTAAAAATTCATTATTCATCAAAATTTTTTCTTCTGACTATGTCTTTAATGTATACTATTAAAAGCTTATCTAATTAAATAATTAGATTGTAAAATAAAAAAAATGCGTTTAACTAATAAAACCAAAATTTCGCAACAGTATTTAATTTCGTGAAATTACATGGAGATGGACGGATAACAGATGTAAAAAAAAATATTTTTACAAAGATTTTCTAAAAATAGTATTTTCAAAAATAATTTAATTCACTTGTGAGTAAATACTAAAAGTTTCATTAAAATCCGACATTTTGCAAAAATTTCCAAATTAATGTATTTTTCACCGGAAACACAGACGTCTTACTATGACTGAATTATTTCTGAACTCTGGATAAAAAAATTTATCCAAAATTTCGAACTTGTTAGGATTCAAAATTTTGAAGATGTAATTTGAATTACTTTGATATTTCATCTTTATATCAATATGAACATTTTGACCGAAAACATTTCAACTAATTTTGGAGCTACCTACTGTGCACTAATGTGTGTAACGATCGCTATCGAAATGTGTGACTGCTGGCCGATTGCGTGCGGTAGCATTGATTTTAATCACGGGGGGGGGGTTTCGTCACGGCTTTGTATGTTTTTAATGTAGAAAAATCATCGCTACTGATGCGTTGTCATGGTAATATGTGTCCATATTGTTGATCAAGATAGGGCTTTGTTTTCGTCAAAGATCTATTCGCTGACTGCCTGTTTGTTTTTTTTTTTTGTTTTTTGTTTTTTTCAACTAGCGAGCCGTTTTTATGGCTTGCATGTGCTCGGTTCCAAATCGTATCTAAGTTTTACACGGAAATATACTCAGTAACCCGAGCCCCAAACCCGACAATTGAACTCCAAATGACCTGGAAAACCCAGGTCATTTGGCGTTCAGCCGCGTAGACGTTGAAAAAAGCACATCATGTGACTTGTCCCATTCAATCAGGTTCCAGAAAACCACTGATTTAATTTAGAGCTCTGTTTGTACAGAACTATAAACAGGTTTTCATATGTACTGAATTTAGCAAGATTTATTTGTAGGCGTCTTTAACTTGTTTGTACTTCACTTATTGGCTTTAAGCTGTTCCTCGCGGATCTCGAAAGTTAGGTTCCAAAGACTACTGGTGGCTTTGCAAAAGAGTGCTAAACAGCAGAAAACCGCCTCTATTCAATCAATTTGAGTTCCTTATAGCTACAACGGACAAAGTTGAGTGCTTTGCTTGCAAATTCTTTAACTTCACACTTGACCTATCTGGAGTAACCACAGCCAGCTTTCCACCTAGAACTGATGTATATATAACGCCGTCTTAAATCTGTAACAATTTCTAAGCTTGGCCCCCATAAGGCAAGCGGATGTGACGGAATCGTTACAAAGAAATGTGTCCCCGAACTATCTCCTGTCTTATCCAAACTCTATAACTATTGCCTCACTACTTCTTGTTTTTCTGCTTGTTGGAAGTCCTCTTCTGTAGTTCCTGTTTTTAAAAACTCTGAAAAGCCCTCTAACCCCTCTAATTATTCATCTATCAGCCCCTTACCGCTCTTTGGCAAAGTGTTCAAGACTTTTATCAAGACTGAAATGCTGCATCATCATAGATCCCATAACCTATTCTCTGACAAGCAGTATGGCTTCCGCTTCGTGAGGTCTTCCGCTGTTGTGCTAATAGCCATCACTGAATATATACCGGGCTCTTGATAAGAATGGCAAAGCTTGAGCTGTTGCCTGGATATCTCGAAAGCGCTTGACCGAGTTTGGCATGCTGGCCTTCTGCGCAAGCTACAGGGCTACAGTAGTTTTGTATGATTGTTCGATTTAATCCAATCGTTCCTATCAAATCGTGAAAAAAAAGTCGTTTTGAACGGGTAAGTTTCCATATTCTTTCATACGAATGCAGGCGTTCCTCAAGGCTTTATTCTAAGTCCTATGCTTTTCATCAATGATGTAATCAGTTCCCATGTAGGCATCTATGCAGATGACACCATTTACTTTCAGCTCAATAAGAAATCTGCCAGGACTGACAAAGTAAGCCTCGCTCTTGAAAAGGACATTCCAATCTGTGATGGATTCGGGTAGGGAATCGCACGTAAATTTTAATGCTTCCAAAAACGAAGCTGCATCTACAGCTGAAAAGGTTGGGCTACTGTGTCGGGCCAGGAAGTTTTTCTCGTTAGTATTTATCTTTCTCATTTATGAATCTACCATTCGTCCGTGCATTGAAGGATGCTCCTGCTATTCATCTCGGGTTTCTCGACAAAATCCAAAGGAGGATCTGAAATGTAGTCGATCTCGACTTAGCAATTCAACTTCAGTCCTTTTCCCATTGACGGGATGTGGATTCCTTCTTTTTTCTAAAAATATTTTCACGGCTTCTACTCTAATGAACTTATTTCTGTAATATATTACTTTGAACGGCAGAGGTAATGGACAGGAATATCCGACTGTCGGTGAGTTCGACAAGGGACAAGGGTAGTTGATAGATATATCCGGCCGTGGATGATGTCAACAAGTGCAAAAAAAAAAAAAAGACACACACACACACACACACACACACACACTGGCTTGTAAGACAAAGACCGGCTAGGATTGACAGATATATCCGGCTGTAAATGACGTCAACAGCGCGACAACTCGAAAAAGCAAGAATACGTGATAGTTTGGGAGCTATATAATGGCTTGGGGTTTTGGGGCTTAAGAGACAGAGAACTCCCGCTGGCTTCTGACTCCTGACGGCTCCGTCGTGTGCGCGACTTTCTCTCCGGCTGCCCTCCTGCTCTACACAACCGTCACCGACGAAAAATAAATATATAAGATTATATTTTTATATATACGTGTTTCTCGTTGTTTGTCCAGATCCAGTAGCTGTATTTAACATTTCCATGGTGCCACCACTTCAACTCTGTTTCTTTTCTCGCACTTCCCGCCTGTGGAACTCTATCTTAAATACTTGCTTCCCTAATAGCTACAATCTCCAAAAGTTTAAGTGCAATGTAAATTACCATCTATCTCTTTGATGCACATCTTTCTTTTACTCTTACTTCGACATACCTTATTCCTTTTTTTTTCCTCTTCGTTTTCTCTCACTGTAACCCCCTACGTACTAGTAGCGATACCACCGTGCTTGAGGTGAAACGATTATAAAAAATGTATAGAAGTTTATATTTTATAGGTGCAACCATAAAGACCTGAAGAACCCCTATACAAAAATAAATAAATAAAAAAAAAACGTGGAATTTCAAAGAAGGTATGAGACTGTTCAAACAACTAGAATACTGAGGAGAGTGCTGAAGTAGTGAATAAACTTGATCTCTCGTATAAAATGTTTCGTGTAGTAAACTCAAGGAACATAATGCACATATATAAAACGTCACGCCCATCTAGCCATCTATATATGGAAGAAAACTCAAGGAACAATGCATATGTATAAAATGTCACGCATATCTAGCCATCTATGTATGGAAGACAAATCAAGGAACATAATGCACATGTATGAAACGTCACGCATATCTGGCTATCTATGTATGGAAGACAATTTCGAATTGATAGAAGAAATTTAAAAGAAAAATTAAGAAAAAATATTTTCAGAATTATTTTTTTTCCTAACAGAATTGTGGGTCAATTAATTTTTACGCTATACGATGAAAAAGATTATAAATCACGCTATATAACGATAATATATATTTTGAAATGGGAACAATTATTCAGAATTTTTTTCTACTGAAATATTCTCCTGCCAAAAGGCATTAGAAATGATTTTAAAAAAAATACATTTAAAATAATTTGCTATATATATATTAATTCGAGTTGGAATTGAATTATAAAGAAGCTTTTGCTCTTGTCCAATTTTAACTAGTTTTTCTTTCATCATACTTCTATAGTCATTTTTTTGTAATGTTCTGTGATTGAATAGAGAATTTAACTAAATTTCTTTTCTGCAGGTTGCTGTGGTCAACTTGCTAAGATATCAGACTGGTTCTCAAGCTTCTTGTCAGAACCTGTATTTTTTTTCCAGATTCTTACTGTTTGCTTAATTTTTGTCGGAAACTTTGGATTAAAAAAGATCATAGGAGTAAATAGGTTTGCTTATCGTCCGGTTCATATCCTTCCTCGGTCTTTTGAACAGGAGTAGGGGGTTTATCCCTTGTTTCCTGTTTACGATTGGATTTCCGGTTTCTTCAACACGGTACTTTTGACATCTCCACCTGAAATCTGAAATTTTATTTTTTTAATTATTTTTTCCCTTCCCAGTAGGAGTAGATAGGTTTACCTGTCGTCCGGTTCATACTTCTTCCGGTTTTTTTTTTAACTTAAGAACACTAAACATGGGTATATGACGCCATTTTAATTACAATTTTAATTAAATTTTCAGTACCTGATTTTCTTACCTAAATAATGTTTTTCAGTTCCTATTAAGTTAACTCAAAGTACAAATTTTGAAGTGCCTGCATGTAAAATATTTCAAATAAGGATTTATATTTAATGTTTTTGATATTTTCAAAGTCGGGCATGATATACCCATGGTTAGTAGTGGTGTAACTTTAATTGATGGTTAGTGTTCTAGGGTTAACAGGAGATGAGGTTTATCCCTTTGCTTCCTGTTTAGGATTGAGTTTCTGGTTTTTCTAAAGTCTATCTCAACGTCTAACTTCTAACATCTCTGGCTGAACTCGGAAATGTTATTCACTAATTAAATCTTAACCTCTTCAAGTCTAGAATTACCTGTTATCTTTCCTGCATAACCTCCAAAAACTTCATTTTTTACCCTTTCTTACGCTAATACAATTAAATCAGTAGTTCACTACCTTGAGCGACTCTCGAACCTTATATTGGATGAACATTAGTAAAAAGAAAAAGAACACAATGGATGCAAGGCAAAGATGTGTCTTCTCACCGGATTTATTAAACTTTTGCTGTGAGGTGATTCTAAGAGAATAAGTATGCAAAATACAGCAGTAGTGAACAAGTAACCCACGACTACCAAAAGAGGGTTCACGCAAGGGAATGAGAATAATATGCACCAGTGATTGCAATAAAGTCCGGAGCGTACAACAGCCGAAACGTCGTACAAATGGCAACAAAGATGAGGACAATAGTCCGAATAATGTAAAGAGTGTAAATTTGCTTTCCGTTTTCTTCTACAGTGCTTAGACGCTATACTTCTAACATCCCTGCCTAAACATTGAAATTTTTTACTATTTTTTCTCCGCCCCTAATAGGAGTAGATGGGTTCGCCTATTCTGGTTCATAAACCTTCCCGGTTTTTTTTTTTTTTTTTTTTTTTTTATCAGGAGACGAGGTTTATCCTTTGCTTCCTGTTCAGGACTGGGTTTCCAGTTTCTTCTAAAATCTACCCCCCTCCCCCCCCCCACTCTATACTTCTAACTTCTCTGACTGAACTCGTAAATGTTATTCACTAATTTATTAACGATTGATTCTCTATTATATTCAATATAATAACATAGCTTTATGTCAGTGGAGAATGTGAGCCCAAAATGGAGCAAAGAGTTGCTCTCTTGGACATTTGCATTAGCCATGTTGACGTCAGAACGTTAGTAAATTTGAAAAGAGAAGATATAAAATGTAACCCTAAAATCTCCTTTTAGGTGTGAAATAGAAAGGAATTTGTAATAAATGTTGGGGTTAAATAAATCAGATAATGTAAACTTTTGATCTGGAAAATAAGAAAAAAAAAAAAACAAGAAAAAACGAGGTGTTTTTATTAAGCGGATTGGACAGGAAATGATTACAAACAAATATCTATCGCCCGGTTCACACTCCACCCACGTCTATTGAACAGGTGAAGAGGCTCATCCCTTGTTCCCTGTTTAGGATGTGGTTTCCGGCTTTGTCTTTTCACTATTACGTAGCCCCCTGCACATCAGTGGCGTTACCGCCTTGCTCGGGGTGATACGATTAAAAAAAAAAAAATATCTCAACTTATTGTAAGACTTCCAAGAAATAAAACTAAAAATAAATGTCCATCGACGACTAAGTAAAATGTTTTAAGAAAATTTGAAAATATTACGATGAAATATTTTTTTTAATCATTTCACCCCAAGCAAAGCAATAAAGTTATTAAGACGCAAGGGATTATTGAATGTTAGGGAACATTAGGAAAAAAAAAAACCCTAAAAAAACTCTATTAGGAAGTGAGGTGATTCTAAGAGAATAAGTATACAGAATACAGCAGTGGTGAACAAGTTACACAAAGACGTAACTCAAAAGTCTAGA
The DNA here is from genome assembly GCA_037127315.1 of Ascarosepion bandense. Classification (NCBI taxonomy): domain Eukaryota; kingdom Metazoa; phylum Mollusca; class Cephalopoda; order Sepiida; family Sepiidae; genus Ascarosepion; species Ascarosepion bandense. Next base: position 1,473,031 of record JBBBDQ010000864.1, read on the forward strand.
ATTACCTGATATCTTTCCTGCATGCACCCTCTCCCCCCACAGAAATTTCACTTCTTGACCATTCTTACGCAAATACAACTCCACACAGTAATTCTCTGTCTGAATGGCCGTTGGACCTTGTATAGGAGAAGCATTAGTCAAAGAAAAATCTGTGTGTGTGTGTGTGTGTGTGAAAATGAAAATGCTGACGGAGGGGTGAAGAAAGAAAAAAATGACAAAGAAAACAAAAATTCACTGAGAAAGTAGAAAAGTTAGAAAGAAAAAAAAAACGAAAGAATCGACAATAAAACGGAAAATAATTTACAAAAAGGACAAAAGAAAGACTGAATTTAGAAAGAAACAATGAAGAAAGCATTTACAATGGAAGAAAGAAAGAAAGAAAGAATTTATCAAGAAAGAAACTGACTTAATTTTCACGGAAAACAGAACGATAATATCCTGTATAAATATTTTTCACACTGGCTTAATTTTGATGCTGCAGTTACTAAAAACTAATTAATTAAATGAAAAACGACCGATAAAGGAAATATAAAGTGGGTAACGTTCGAATTACTGCAACGAAATAAAACAAAAACAACAACAAAAAAAAACTGTATTCCTTTATTAATTTATTCGATTGCATTTGTTTGGCTCCCGTGAGAGTGGGTATCTATCTCAGTCTGTTCCTATCTATCTATCTATCTATCTATCTATCTATCTATCTATCTATCTTAGGATTTCCAAACTTGTCAAATAAAAATATAAGGCATTCTGTTTAAATTTAAATGATTTTTAAATTTGCACGTATATATACGGAAATTGGTATACTTCATGGGACAAGCTTACAAGCCTTACATGCTAAGAAGTATTGGTAACACGGTCATCTGGGTTAAATTAGAAAAAATAAATCTAATTTCTTAGAAAATGTTTTAATGTAAAATATTTAAAGTATCTTAATAATTTTAATGGATACAGGATACAGAACAAAATCATTAAATACAGGAACTGTCCTCGATAAACGGGGGGACTTCTTTTTTTTTTTTCGTTTTTCTATTTTGCTTGCTTGCGTTCCTTTTTCGTAAAGAGTACTTTTCTTTCTTCTGAGGTTTAGATTTTGGTAAGAATGCAAGTGTCTGGGGACACACATTTTTAAGGAGCCTCACTGACAATGTTTTAACGAGTAGAGTATTTATTCTCTGTTCGTAGCCACCAAGTAAAGAGTTTCGACAATATATCATGCAGACTTAAGCACGATATTGGGCCCTGATAAGATTATTTTACTCTCTCTTATTTCTTTTTACCCTCTCTGTCTTGAGTTTTCTTTCTTCATTTCACTCTTCTTTCTTTCTACATGTAGTATAGCTTTCCATCAATATTTTCTTTTTCTTTGTAAATTCTTTCTCTTTTATATAAATTCTGCATTTTTTTTTTTATATTGCAATTACTTTCTTTGTACATTCCTCTTTGGTACCTCAACATTACAAATTTAAGCACAGTACTAGATTAGTAGCCAGGTCTTATAATTTCACTGTTGAAATTACAGGTTGTAACTGTTTTATGTTAACCCTTTAGGGCCATTCGTATCATATTTGATACAGTATGAAAACAAGCCTTGAAAGAAATATTTTCCTGAAAAATTTTTTAAGAGAAATATTTTATAAATTTCAAATGAAAGCAGTACTGACTGCTCAGTCAATGAATACCAAATGTTTCCTTATAGGGAAATACTGTATCAAATATGATACGAATGGCCCTAGAGGGTTAATAGTTTCTTCTCCCGCACTACTCACCAGAGGAACTCTGTTCCGGCTTCTTGCTTTCGGGACAACGACGATCTTAAAAAAATTAAATCCAATGTCAATCGTCAACTTCCTGTGTCCTTGAATCCAGTTCTTTATTGTCCTCTTTGTTTCTGTCACTCACAGTAACCCTTACATCTTAGTGGCTTTATCATCTTGCTTGGGGTAAAAATGATAAAAAACTGCATTTATTTCTTAATAAATTCTTTTTTTTCTGTTGTATGCCTGTCTACCTATTTATTTTATATAATCATCCACAGACAGACCCGTTTCGCTGTATCACAGCTCATCAGTACGGTTAGACATCCGATTGCTTCTAGCGTCTAACCGAATTGACATCAGTCGGGAATTACCTTTGAGCTATGGACGTTCGGTAGAAGAAGGCGGACTTTTAGCGGGTTATATACAATGCCAGTAGCCCATAGTGTTCAAATTCATTGCTGAATGAACGATTCGTAGATGCGTGAGTAGCTACTGTTTTTTCAAAGTCTACCATTCCTTTCTATAAGGAATGTAATGTTTCGATCTTCTTAAATACTTAGACACTATTGGTTAGTAGAATAGAGTAATTATACTGACTAGCGGTTTCCTAGCAGTGTATCTACTTCATGCGGTGTGCGAGTCTTGTATTTGTTGATATACTATTATTTACAACCTCCGTTTTGGTGATTAAACACGCAGTAATCTTTTAGGGTAACAACACTTTCTATCTTTATACATTCCACTTAGAAACTATTAGAATAAAACGTACAGTTACATCTTGCTAGTTCATTAGTAAAATAGTGAGACTTTGTTGTCAATCTAGTAGTATATTTGAATTCATATGGTTAGGAGATCATGGAAGAAAATCCATCAGAACAATTGCCATGAAAATATTTATAGAAAAGACAGAGGGAAGACACGTCACGATGGTGGAAAAGTGACTGAAGTCGAGAGGTCAGGTCAGGATCGATTAAACCGCAGACTCTTCTTTGAATTTTGCCAAGAATCCCGAATTGTAGAAACCCCAAACCAGATTTAGCAGCAGTATTCAATGTACGAACGAGTGGTAAATTTGTAAATGTGAAAAATAGATTCTGACGAAAAAAAATTTTCTGGTACGATTTATTCTCTATTAAATTCAATATAATAACATAACTTTATGTCAGTGGAGAATGTGAGCCCAAAATGGAGCAGAGAGTTGCTCTCTTGGACGTTTGCATTAGCCATGTTGATGTCAGAAGGTTAGTAAAAATTTGAAAAGAGGAGATAATCACTCCTGTAAACCTAAAATTAAAATGTTTTAAAATATCAAAGAGTTGCTCTCTTGGACGTTTTTCATTAGCTATGTTGAAGTCAGAACGTTAGTAAATTTGAAAAGAGAAGATAAACACCTCCTGTAACCCTAAAATCCTCCTTTAAGTGTTAAATAGAAAGGAACTTGTAATAAATGTAGGGGTTAGAAAAATCAGATAATATAATAAACTTTTGGTCTGGAAAATAAGAAAAAAAAACAAAAAACGAGGTGTTTTTATTAAGCGGACCGGATAGAAAATGATTACAAATAAATATCTCAACCCCTTCTTGTAAGACCTCCAAAAAATAAAACTAAAATAAATGTCCAGCGATGACTAAGTAAAATGTTTTAAGAAAATTCGAAAATATTACGATGAAGTATTTTAAAAATCATTTCACCCCAAGCAAAGTAGTAAAGTTACTAAGGGATTATTGAATTTTAGAGAATATTAGGAAAAAAAAAAAAAACAAAAAAAAAAAACAAAACAAAAAAAAAAACACTACTAAGAACAGTAAACAGTAAAAGAACAAGAATTAAGACAGAAGGTAATGATTTACATTGCATTTAAATTTTTGAAGATCAAAGTTGTATAGAAAGCAAAGAACCGGAAGATGGTTCCACCAGCGAAAGTGCAATAGAAGAAACTGTTAGCATAGAACATATAGTTATATATAGAGCTTTCAACTGTAAAATGATGAGACCTTACCGCCAATCTAGTCAGTCAGTTAAGAGCCATACGTGATACACGCTTTGGGTGATCATGTCTCGAAAGTGACATGACTGACTGGGCAGAAGATTATCCCGCAGTAGTTTGCCATTGCTTTCTGCGGTTTGCCAGACAAGGTTATAGAACCCAATCTGTCCTGTTATTTAACCCATAACTGGAGGAAAGTGACGGATTAATCCCTTTCCCAAGGGTATTTGTGCGTAAGTTAATGCAAGGGATTCAACTGGATTTCGAACTCGGCTCCTGATTTGTCGTTCCGAGTCGATCTTCATTGCACCACCCAACGCACATACCGCGTTTGAATGAATAAATCCAAACTACCATTAAGGGAAGTTAATCAGAACTACTATCATGAAAATCTTTACAGAAAACGTATAGGTAATCTACACAGGCAAGACAAAAAAAAAAAAAAAAAGAGGAAGATGAAGAAGAGACTGGAAGTCTGCCGGGGCAGAGCTTACTCATTTGTGACTGAAAAATAGCAAGAATCAGCGGGGTTTCACGGATAACTTTTGTTATTAAAAAAAAAAAATGAAAAAGGAAGGAACGATGGAAAAATAAAATAATTTTGGGCAATTAAAAAATTGACGCAAAGAAACTTTAGATGTTAGCCGAAACCAATATTCACGCCAAATTCTCCAATCTGGTCAAAAGGATATAAATCTGACACCTCTGGGCTAGAGGCAGATGGAACAAAAGAAGGCTACCGCGGAAGAAACCAGCCATACGTGACGCATTAAGAAGCAGTTAGGAGGTTATTGGCTACTGATATTTTAGCCCTTATCAGGGCCGAGAAAAACAAAGTAGATTGATATAATTTCTGAGATTACTACTATCCATATCATATTCTGACTTCAAACTACCAAAACAGACATTCATCTAGACTGCTACCAGTATCCGCCTTATTAACTTTTTGTTACGCCGAATACCAAAGGACTCACTCGTCACTGTAAAGAAAATAAATAAAAATATATTAGTTATTTTAAAACCTTGAGTCAGTCCGTTTTATTACCGAAGTTCTGATAAAATAATTACCCTGCTACCTATTTATACTGGCGACCTTCTGATGAGGGCACACTTGCCACATATTTTAAACACTAGGTGCATCACATTTACACGGGATTCGAACAAGAACTATTCAGCAAACATGATGTAAACCTACTTTCAGATAAAACAATTTTCAAATCAGTACAGAGATAAGGCGAGGTAACTAATTCTAACTAATTTCTTAATATTTAACAGCAATCACTGACTCATACGTTCGATAATATTGCTTCCACTGAAACATCACATTTACATATGTCAGTATTACTGTAGACACCATGCCGTTATTTCTTATTGAGTACATTTTTTGTAAGTTGACAAGGGAAAAAAACAATAACATTTAAAAATCTATCCCCGGTGATTATTTATAATAATAATAATAATAATAATAATAATGAGCTGGAAGGTCTTCTGCAAACTGTAAAATGCTTCAGCGAAAAGACAGTTGGAATGAAATTCAATTTGAATAAATGTGCTAAAGCTACAGTTTTACGTGGATCAATACAAGAAACATCCTCAATTAGCTTAGACCCTGCTGTAACCAATAAAAGAATTGAAACCAGAAGAAGCTTATAAATACCTAGGTGTAAATGAGAGTGAAAACATTCACCAGAAAAAAAATGAAAGAAATAGTGCGTAAAGAGTACTATAAAAGGCTACGAATGATATTAAAAACTTAATTGAATTCTCAGAACAGATTTATGGCCATTAATAGCCTTGCAATCCCAGTTGTCCAATATAGTTTCAACATCTTAAACTGGACTCTAAACGACATCAGGCGAATGGATTCTAAAACAAGAACGCTTCTTTCTAAGCATAAGATGCATCATCCAAAGGCTGATGTAGACCGTCTATACATACCCCGTAAAGAAGGTGGAAGAGGTCTTATTCAGCTGGAATTGTCATACAAGACAACAACTATTGGCTTACTAACATACATAGAAACAACAAAGGATTGGATGATACAATTAGTAAGGCATCATGAAGAAAAAAGAAAGAAAAAATATTCAATAATAAAAGAAGGCAGTAAATACAAACAAGATTTACAGTTAGTAGATTCTGTAAAAAGCAAAACAGAAGCCAAGAATCAACTATTGCGGCAAAAAATATGAAAATGAAAGCCAAAGATAAGGCTCTTGAACAGATGAAACAGCGCTGGCAAGACAAACCTCTGCATGGCCAATATCCAGAACGTGCCAATAAATCCAATGTTGACAAAGTTAATATTCATCGATGGTTACGTGCATCTGGATTAAAGTCTGAAACTGAAGGCTTTATTCTTGCAGCACAAGACCAAAGTCTTTTCACTAGAAACTTTCAGGCAAATATTATGCATAATAATATGGATCCAAAATGCAGGTTTTGTGATAAACACCAAGAAACAATAGACCACCTAATCTCAGGCTGTTCTGTGCTTGCCCCAAATGAATATAAAAATCGCCACGATAGAGTTGGGCAATATTTACATTGGACAATGTGCAAACATTATGGAAAATCTGTAAACAAACACTGGTATGAACATCACCCAGCACCGGTTACAGAAATAGAAGATGTAACCATTCTATGGGATTACACCATCTACACAGACAGAAAAATTGAAGCAAACAGGCCAGACATTATTAAAAACCAGAAAGAAAAAACTTTTCTATTAATTGATATGGCTTGTCCAGCGGATTGTAACATAGCAACCAAGGAATTTGAAAAACTGTCAAAATATAAAGACCTGGAAATTGAAATAGAAAAAATATGGAAATTGAAAACAAGAATAGTACCAGTAATGGTAGGTGCAATTGGAATGATAAAAAATGGAACAAAACAACACATTGAAAGAATCCCTGGAAACCCCAGTTTAAGAGATATACAAAAAATTGTCTTAAGTACTGTACCCACATTAAGAAGAACTTTGTCTATGCGACGGTAGTGATGTTATACGAGATAGAAAAAAACAAAAACAAACATAAAATGGAGCCATAGCAACACAACACGACCTGCCTTAAGTCTTTCCACAGACTTGGTAGGTCGTGCGACCAAAGCAGAAATCGAATTATGATGGAAAATGACATCATAATAAAATACAATGTTTACAAAAATCAAAGAAAATTGAGCGTTAATTTTTGGAAACACCTCAACAATCTTAATCGCGGCAGAAATAAGTTATCATCATCAAGCCCTTGACTGCTTCAATCATTGGGTATACCTAAGAGTAGAAGAAACACCCTCTTCCTGGATGATATGTTGGCGGTGACTCTTAGGAGATCCGACATCGCCATGTGTACCCACTCTTTGATATTGTCTGACCCACTTTTGCTTTGCCGTACCTGCTTGCGTCCACCTTCAACAGTGTCTTACATGATGTTCTTGCCGTGTAACGTGGTTAAACCATGACATGTTCCGACACTTAATAGTGGTAAAGAGAGATTCCTGTCGACCCAAAATACATTTGACCTTACTCCTTATATAGTCATTGGTTTTGTGCTTCTAGTAAACGCGAAGGAGCTTTCTCAAGCATTTGTTATCGAACGCCTGGATTTTTTTTTAAACCCTCAGCCAGGAGTTTCTAAGTCTGGATACCACTAGCGATTTATAGGGCTTGAACTTGATATGGAAGCTGATATTGCTCTTCCATATCCTTTTCCAGTATGGCCATCGCTGTTGTAAGTATGGCGATCCGTATACAGATTTCTGCATTGCAGGTGCCAACTTTTGACAGGATTGCTCCCAGGTATTTGTAACTTCTACTCCAACAGTTTCTTTCCTCGCACTTCCCGACTGTGGAATTCTCTTCCAAACGATTGCTTCCCCGACGGCTACAATCTCCAGGAGTTTAAATGTAAGGTCAATAGACACCTCCTAACACACTAACCTGCTCCCATTCTATCAAGCACTCTTCCCATCTGTCTAACCCTCATCCTCGCTATCCTTACTCATCTGTCACCTTCCTCCTGACATTCCCTATGTCTAACCACTCCTTCTCTTTACCTTCCCCTATGTAGGCCGATGCGCAATAGTGGCAGTGGAATGCCTTGCTTGGGGTGAGATGATTAAAAAAAAAAAAAATTTGACGTTGGACACTTCCTCCAGTGGTTCGCTATGTTGATTCTGACACTGATGTTGCTTGTACTATTCGCCATTATTTTGGATTTCTCCGCGTTGAGTTCCATTCCATATGCGGCGTTTCTTTCAACGAATTTCTTGGTAAGGTCTTGTAGTTCACTCTTATTAACGGGCATAAGGCAACTCTCGTATGTAAAACGCAGGTTACTAACAGGTCTAATACCACCGATACAGACAGAAGTATTGTAGCTACGGAGGGAGTTTTCTACTTAATTCTCTCCTAGAAACAAGTTGAAGAGTATTGGAAAGAGTACGCATCCCACTGATAGTTGTCTGGAAGAAATCTCCCAGTTGGTTACCCAAGAGAACTGCAATGGTAGCATGGTCATAGAGAGCCTCAGTGACTTGTATGAGACTTTATTCTATGTTGAATCATCTGAAGGACATGCCAGAGGCCATCATGCCATACTCCAATCAAATGTTTACTTGAAATCAACGAAATTATGGAACAGGTTTCTCTGCTTTTGCAGATGTTACTCTATGAGGACCCTACAGTTAAAGATTTGTTCTACTGAGCTCAGTCCAGCTCTAAAACCAGTTTGCTCTTCTGGCAGCAGTTCTCCAGCCTTGGATTTCAGAAACTATTCAGGACATCAGTCAGTTAAGTGCCATACGTGACACACGCTTGGGAGATCATGTCTCTTTCGAGACATGAATGACTGGGCAGAAGATTATCCCGCAGTAGGTTGCCATTGCTTTCCTGTGGTAGACTGGTTGCCAGCCAAGGCTATAGAACCCTCAATCTGTCCTATTATTTGACCCATAACTGGAGGGAAGAGATGGATTAATAGCTTTCTCAAGGGTATTTGCGAGTAAGTGAATGCAAGGAATTCAAGTGGAATTCGAACTCGGTTCCCCGATTTCTCGTTCCGAGCCGATATCCACTGCACCACAAACGCACATATTCAGGACATACATGGGACTAATGTAAAATAAATCCCTTCCCAAATACTCACAGAAGCACAAACTCATTCAGAATTCTTTCTTTTATTTTATATGCCGTATCTTCAGAACGAAGCCGATCATAGCTAAAAACTTTAAATCCTCCCCAACTCAGCCATTTGCACAAACTTGTTGGACAGGTTATCGCTGTTTCCATAATCCTCTCTTCTCTTTTACATTTACAGTGAGTGTCAAATTCTCTAAACACTCTTTCCTCATGTATCACAAAATTGTCAACTCTTTTTCTGATTCTAAGCACAAGTGACTTTTTTTTTAATTTTCTTTAAAACTTCCTCGTTGCTCACATGCTTTATCCATAGTATTCTCAGCATCCTTCTGTAGAAACCCACCTCTGTCACTTCAAGTTTTTCTTCGTCTGTAACGATATTTTCCAGCATTCATATTTATACAGGAAGATGAATATAAGATATTTCAGAACTTTTTAAAAATATTTTAACGTAATTTTCCTATGTATTAATACATTGTGTAGTTTCTTAAAACCGTCTTTGCTATTCTAAAGAGACTTTAGAATGCTATTTTCCAGCATTCATATTTATACAGGAAGATGGATATATTTCAGCACGTTTTAAAAATATTTTAACGTAATTTTTCTATGTATTAATACTTTGCTTAGTTTCTTAAAAACATATTCGCTATTCTAATGAGACTTCGGATCTTTGTGTCACACTTTCGGCAGTCTGTTACGACCCTGCCCAAATAATTCTCAAAATCCAAATGTAGAATCACACCTTAGAACATCTTCATCTTTAAGAATTACTTACGGGAAGAATTCGTATTTTTAATGGTTATATATTTTGAAAGAGTCTTCTACGGTTTTTTTTTATCTATAAAATTAAGTATTATCGCATGTAACAAAAGAATCCAGTGTTTTTAAAATCAATGTTGAATATTCATCCCCCCCACCTTTCAATGCCCATAATTTGCCATGTATTACCAAACCCCTATTTTATGAGTATTTCTCATTTGCATGATTTGGGAGTTGTGGTGCAGTGAATATCGACTCGGAATGACTAATCGGGCAGCCGAGTTCGAATTCCAGTTGAATTCCTTACATTCACTTACGCACAAATACCCTTTAGGAAGGTATTAAACCGTCTCCTCTCTCTAGTTATGAATTAAATAATAGGACAGACTAGGTTCTATAGCCTTGGTTGGCAACCAGTCTACCACAGAAAGCAATGGCAACTTACTGCGAGATAATCTTCTGTCCAGTCACTTTCGAGACATGATCGCCCAAAGCGTGTATCACGTATGTCACTTAACTGACTCATCCAAATTCGTAAAATTGGGTGAATGTGAATCGTCAAAAATTAATACGCATGGAGAGAGCCCCCCAAACCCTAAATAAATCGCCCCCTCAAACACTCATAGAAGCATGCACTCATTCAGAATTCTTTCTTTTCTTTTATGTACCGTGTTCCCTTCTGAACGTGGCCGATCATGGCTCTCAAATCTTCCCATCAATTGTAGAGCTTAACTGTCTTATTTTATTATCCGTCCCACTTCCATCTATTAATCATTTGCACAAGATTGTTAGGCAGGTTATCGTTGTTTTCTTCATCCCCTCTTCGCTTCAATATGTCTTGTGAGTGTCAAATTCTCCAAACCCTCTTTTCTTTTTATGCGTCAGAAAAATATCAGCTCCTTTTCTGATTCTAAACGCAAGTGTCCTTTTTACCTCAAAACTATCCCATTGTTCAGCGGTCCATGGTATTCATAGCACTTTTCTGTAGAATCACATCTTTGTTGTCTCAAGTCTTCTTTTCATCTGTTACGAAATTGTCTTGCATTCACTGCTATATAGGAAGAAATATGCCATAACAATTACGCAAAAAAAAAAAAATTTTTTCTAGTAAAATAGGCTGAATGTGAACAGTTCAAAATAAGGAGACATGGGGGATTCTCATTAAACTTTGGAGTAAAAGGGGGTGAGAAAAAATTATCATGCGCTGGGATACGTCTATTTGGTACCCGACAGTACACCAGGGAACGTGGTAATTTACCATATGGCAATTGCAATGTTTTGATAATCGTGATCCTGAACGAATATTTTTTCTTAGAGTTGAAAGTTTTACATCAATGAATGTTATTTTAATCAAAATTTAAGCCAGGAACAGCCTGCTTTCATCTACACGAGTCTTGTGTGACATTTTAAAACGATTGCTTGTCAACTTCATGCAATTGTTGATACGATTCATTATGGCGGTACGTATGATTTCCCAGTTCCCTGTAGTCATTTATTTGGTAGTTAATTTTGTTTGTTTTTTTAACTTTAAATACTGTTGTTATTTTAGAAACTAAGAAAAACAGATTTTTTTCCTTATATCTGTAAAAATTAAGCTTATAATAGGATTTAAAGTATTTTTTAAATTGACAGGAATTAATACAATCATTACTGACATAAGGGCTATTATACGTAGAGGGTGCGATAAGTAGGCAGTCGTTTCATGTTTTTAATTTTGCGCATGCGCGTTGCTCGTTTTTGATTTTGTTGACTGTACAGTAGGATTGGTTTGTGGAAAAAAGACCATCCCTTCGCCATAAATTTGGAAGTGGAATGCTGTACTGCTTAGCATTTTTTTTTTGCCAGAAACTCCAATACGAACATTTCAGTGTTTAGGCGTCAATCTGAGGACAGTGCAAATAATTAGGGTATAGTTAGATGAGTCTAATGGTGATTACAAATGTGTTCAGAGTGATCATTGGCGATGGTGATCTTATCTTCATTTTCTCACAGGGTTTCAGACTCAACACGGAGGTCTACGTCAAGTGCCTTGAGGAAGTAGTTTTGCCCTGGGTCAAGAGGGTGGCTGCTGGAAGACCTTATGTCTGACAACAGGACTGCACCGTGCTACACAAGCAGGAGAACTCGGTTTCTGTGACCACATAACCCCTTACGTCTAACTCCCCAGACTGCAACCACCTTGATTATTATGTGTGGGGTGCATTTCAGCAAGAGACCAACATAACTCCTAACACCAAAGATGAACTGACGGCAAAGATTATGGCAGTATTCACCATCTTAAACAAGAAGACCGCCCAGAAGAGTTGCAGGAGATTCTAAAGTTGTCTGTAGGTCGTTGTTGAAGCCAATAGCGATTTTATGATTTTATGTTGAAGTCAATGGCGAATCTTTAGTATTTCAAGATATTTTTGTGGAATTTTTGTAAATATATCTGGTAAAATGAGATGTCAGTGTAATTTTCATTTTTGCGTAATTTAGATGACAATTTATCTATCCCACCTTATACAATGTAAATGTATTGTTAGTAATATTACTATAGAAATACTAGCAGTATAGCCCGGCGTTGCTCGGGTGTAATGAAAGCTTTAAAACTAATCCATGGTCCTGGAGCTCAGACTCTTTGGACGTTGGCACGAAAGACTAAAAAGCAATAGTTGTTTCCAGTTAAAACGAAACCGTAGACTGAAAGAAAAATGAATGGATGTAAGTCAAATGTTGATTTCCTGGTATCGATATCAAATAATTTTTTTTCGTCGTAAACTGAATTTTGAAGTTTAAATAAGTCCTCGGAGTAAATGGTATCATGGCTGAGACTAAGAACTACAATTATCCTTACTTAGAGCCAAACCTGAAGCAAAAACTAAAAAGGTCTGAAAAAAAAAAAATACAGACATACAGGCAGATAAACAGACACACACACAAATATCTTGCCTTTTATATATATTATCGATTTTGCACTATTGTACTATTGCACTATTGTAAGAACTGCAACCTTGAAACTTCTGAATATCGTTTCTTATGTCTTTGTCTCTGAGTGTATCAAATTTGATTAAAATCGGACCACTCCTTCTAGAACCCGATTTTTTCGATTATCGATTTTCAATATTTATCTGGGGTACCTCGGCACAAAACCTAGCTAAGAACACTCGTAGACGCTTATAGTACAACTGTGTAAATTTTCAAGAAAATCGGTTCAGCCGTTTAGGAGTCTATAGTTAACGGGGACACACACACACAAACACACACACACACACACACACACACACACACACACAGTTCCATTTATAAATAAGTTTAGATTAAATACTTAAAATTAGAACAGACCAGTTGTTAGTAGTCATGAATTAAATTTAATCGTTACCGACAGAACAGTGCTATTATCTGTATAATATAACAGAATGATTGTCAATGATTAGGAATTAATTTAGTGAAAACAGCTAGTGAAGGCTGATGGTCTTGGTAATGATCATCCTTCTTTGGACATTGTGAACTGGCACTATAGAATCACAAAGAACTTTGCTGAATAACAAATCACATCACTTGAAGATTGCCAACAGCAGCAACTACTAAAATGGATAGCACATATAACTCAAAATATTCCTCACTATTTCAAATAAAAGGTTAGAAAGTAAACCCCCATCAATACTGGAAAAAGCAATAACAGCTACTGGGCTTAAGAAACCTATTTTCAAAAAATATTTTAAGGGAAAGATTTTATAAATTTCAAACGAAAGCAGTGATGGATGCTAGGTTAATGAATGTCAAATGTTTCCTTATAAGAAAACAACTAATGTTATCATTATTATTACTAGCATAATAGGGCTTGTATATGTATAATGTCAATGTATTGTTTATACTTTTACTATAAATATATTAAAAATCAGGATTGTCAAAAATTAATACAAACGTTGCTGACAGAACAGGAATATTATATGAATAAGGCAATTATATATCACATATTATATTACGATTATTTTAATGTTGTTACAGATGTACAATGGTCGCTTGATGTTACGTTCTTCAAGAAGAGTATTTTACGCTCACTCACCTATGAACGCTCTCCATGACGACGACGACGTGGAAAAGTTACATAGTAACGCTGGTGATATATTTTATATCGTATAGTAATATAAATATTACATTATATTACCAGCAATTCGAATTAGATCACTCCCAGCCATTCACGATAAAAACCCCTTTCAACAATCATAACGGGAAAATCTATATCTAAACCAACGGCGTTTAGTATGGGTAAATACTACGTTCTCTAAATAAAATGCGTTTAATAAAATAACTAAAGCAAAAAATATACATACTTTACAGAGACGGTATTTTTATATAATACTAGCAGATGTTTTCCGGTTAGCATAGAAATTCTGTTTATTTTTTTCTGCTAGCAAAAAATTGAAAACCACCATCAAAGAAAATTCGATACAAAAATTCACATAGCAACAAAACATTCCGTTCCTACAATGTTTATGTAGAATTCAATAATAATGTACTTAACACCTCATATATATATATATATATATATATATATATATATATATAATCATTATATATTATATATTATATATATATATATATATATATAATCAAATTTGTGTATTTAGGTAGCAAATTTTCTTTTAAACGTGTCAGATTAAATAAATTGCAAACATTTTGTTTGCTTATTTTTAATAAAATTCGTTCATCCATTTCTAGACCTCTACAACAACACTTCTGTGTACATTCACAATATAAAAAAAAATAATGACAGATAATACAAATATCATACACCAAAAAACAACAAAAGCAAACTACAGATTCTCGAGGTAATATTCATTAAAACACTTAAGCCGTCAATTAATAGCTTCATCTATGAATACTGTAGTAATATTCTAAAATGTTTGTAAAAAGAACAGTTTTTTCATGCTTTAACACGTGCATGACCATGACATTACAACATAAAAAAATTCCATTTTGGATAATTTTCACGTTCTAATGAACGCTAGCAATTTGTCAAACGTTATATTTGAAGCAGAAAAAATGTACAGTAATTTTTAGCAATACAGTTTTCCGTATTGTGCGTTGTGGCGCAGTGGATATCGGCTCGGAACGAGAAATCGGGGAACCGAGTTCGAATTCCAGTTGAATTCATTGCATTCACTTACGCGCAAATACCCTTGGGAAAGGTATTAATCCGTCTCTTCCTTCCAGTTATGGTTAAATAGCAGGACGGATTGGGTTCTATAGCCTTGGTCGGCAACCAGTCTACCGCAGAAAGCAATGGCAACCTACTGCGGGATAATCTTCTGCCCAGTCAGTCATGTCTCTTTCGAGACATGATCGCCCAAAGCGTGTATCGCGCATGGCACTTAACTGACTGACAGTTTTCCGGTTACATTTGTTACCATAACTCACACCCCTAAGATGATTTCGGAAAGAAGTACTTGGGTATCTTGAGAAATGAATGAAAATAACATCTGTCAACGTTACAGCTCAATTAGGACCTCTTTTTATTGTAATACGCGAAAGATTATCCGTGAGTATGAACGGATTTTATTTAAAATAAGCAAACATAATATTTACAATTTATTTAATCTGACGTTACATATATAATGTCACCTCTCAAGTCAGCATATATCACTATATTTTTTTAAACTTAAAGTGAAACACTTCAAATCGAGACCTTTATATATTAACAATACATAAATAATTAGACAAAATAAAATGCATATAGATAAATAATGATATTACAAAATAATAATCATAGCAACTAAAAAAAAAAAAAAGCCGTAAAAACTTTGCAGTTTTCCTATGCACTTTAATTCTTAACTTAATGACTAAATAAGCTCATGGTGAATTTTTGCGATAATAAAATACCGTTAAACATCGTTAAATGTTTAAACTTAACAACTTAAAAAAAATATTGCAATAACAATCATAGGAATGCTGATCGTTACTTAAAAAAGTATGGGGATACAAATGAAAAGATATGAATATACAAATTTTCCCAATTCACTGAAACAGACGTTAAGCACATGAGTGTTATCGCTTCTTCTGTCTTCCTTTCTTCCGTCCTTTCTTTCTTTCACTGAAACTAACAGAATAGTCCATTATTTATGATGTACTGACAGGTCGTAACGTATGTGCTAATTAAGGCACTAAGAGAGGTGCAAGCAGAATTATAATAATAGTATTATTAATAAGTCAGTCAGTTAAGTGCCATACGTGATATACGATTTGGGCGATCATGTCTCGAAAGAGACATGACTGACTGGGCAAAAGATTATCCCGCAGTAAGTTGCCATTACTGTCTGGTAGACTGGTTGCCAGTCAAGACTATAGAACCCAATCAGTCATGTTAATTAACCCATAACTGGAGGGAAGAGACAGATTCAATACCTTTCCCAAGGATATTTGTGCATAAGTGAATGCAAGGAATTGAACTGGAATTCGAAATCGGAAACCCAATTTGTCGTTCCGAGTCGATATCCACTGCACCACAACGTACATCCAAGCCAATAGAAGCACGATAAGAAAAATGTTATAAATCAGAATTTTTGGAACGCCTGCGTGCTCTTTAACATTTTTCTTATGCTTCTAAAAAAAAAATGATTTCGCCACGTGTCGTATCATGAAGTATTTCCTATGTAGAACCCATTAAATGTGTGTCTGTGGTGGCATTCACCCTAGGCGGGTTGAACCCCTTTCCCGAGAAGAAGTTTCATGAGACTTTTTTTGTAAGCTGTCAGTTATTACTGCAGTAGACTGGTTGCCAATCAAGGCTATAGAACCCAGTCTGTTCTGCTATTTACCCATTGCTGGGTGGGGAGAAGAGATGGATTCATACCTTTCCCAAGGGTATTAGCACGTTAGTGAATGCAACGAATTCGACTAGAATTCAAACTCTGCTCTCCGATTCCTCAAGTCCGAGCGGCTATCCACTATGCCTCCTTAGATCCCACTAAATGCATCAAACTCACCATATACAAGTACTACAGAAAATGAAACACTCCGAACCTTATAATTAACAATAATACTTTGCCTATGATGGAAACCCCAGATCACCAATCTAGTTTACAAGTAAGCTAGTAAATAGCAAAAAAACAAAAAACAAAAAAAACAAACAAACAAAAAAAAAACAAAACAAAAAAAAGCAAAAAGCAAAAAACAAAAAAAACAAAAAAAAAACAACAACAAAAAGCAAAAAATCAAAAAACAACCCCCGCAAAAAAAAACGAATACACATTAGATACAATTTGTACTCTCAATAGGTACCTCCTTAATCATTATTTTTCTTTATGTGTCGTGTCCTTTCAGGATGTAGGCGATCATAGACTTCCACTTACCCCTATTCCCTGTCACTCTTAACACTTTTCCTCTTATTGTCTCTCCCCAATTTTGCTCCATTATCCACTTGCTCACTTTCCCCGGTCTCTCTTTCCGTCGCGTGTGTATTGGATTCTCCAAGCCCTCGTTTCTCTTTACGTATCCCAGAAACCTCATCCTCTCTTCCTGATGTTAAGCAAAAGTTTCCTTTTCGTTTGCATCCTCCCCAAAACCTTGCCAGGGCTTACATGATCGTTCCATTCAGCATCCTTCTGTAGAAACACATTTCTGTTGCTCCAAGTCTCTTCTTCATCTTTAAGGAGGTCGTCCAGCATTTACTACCATATAAGAGGACAGATATAACATAACAGTTAAGTACTTTTTTCTTTGTTTCCAACGAAATCCTCCTGTCTGTTAGTTTTTGAATTGCGTTCGTGGCCAGGCCTAATTACTTTTGTGAATTTAGCGCAATGAAAAAATACTGAAATACACGCACCAGGCTCCACTTGCCCATACAAAACATCATTGTAGATAACACAAAGATAATAAGAATATCTAACTGCAAAAATAAGTTTGAAGATATTAGAAATACTTATATAAAAAAAGAACACCAGACTGTAACTTAATAGCATCGTGTACGAATGCGGCCAGAATATTCTGGCAGTACTCGGAAACTAAGCAAAACGTCATTAAAAAAGAAAATTACTGTTGCAAAAATGCTTTTCACACAATTTATTAAAAAGAACAAAATATATTATTGATGCTCGTTAAGAAGGAAAAGTAACTCCCTTTGAAAACAGCAACGATATTAGCCGAGGGTGCTCGGAATGAAACTAATACCATGTAAGGACACAAGAAAAACTAAATTAAAGCGCTCACAAAAAATGGATTATAAGCCCACATATCTGTGTGTGTGTGTGTGTGTGTGTGTGTGTGTGTGTGTGTGTGTGTGTGTGTGTGTGTGTGTGTGTGTGTGTGTGTGCGTGTGCGCGAGGTTGGATCAAAATTCGCAAAACCCGACACGTAGTGAGCTGAATTTTGTTCTGCAAATTTCCCACTATATAATATTCGATCTCTGATTAAATTTTTTTTAATCATTTCACCCAAAGCAAGGCGGTACCGCCACTGATCAGCAGGGAGTTACATAAGATAGTTAAAGCTTTAGGCAGGAGGAGAGTGAAGAGAAAGACGAACCAGCTACAGGGGGTGAAAGAGAAAGGGCAAGAGAAAGATGTGAACACAGGAGTGAAGACAGTTGCGAAGTTAGAGATAAAAAAAAAGAACAAGGTACACGGGGTGATGTAGAAAGGGCCGGAGTCAAGTGGATAAGTGATGGGAATTGACTTTGCATTTAAATTCCTGGAGGTTATAACCGTCAGAAAAGCAAGTATATGGAAGGGAGTTCCACAGGCGGGAAGCGCGAGAAAAGAAGCTGAGGGAGTAGAATTGTCGCCTGCATTTGGTTGATCTAATTGTAAAAGAGTGGGACCTTGTTGCCAGTCTGGTTGCACGAGTAAATTCTTGTGAAGGGGGGGGGCCACTGGAATAAGGGCAAGGACAAAGAAAGGGATTATGTTGAAAAATGTATTTGTTGTGTAAAATAGACTGATTTTTAATATCTGCATACTCATGAATGATATCATATCTTGCTTGCTATTTATTTATTTATTAAACAGTCGAGTTTCATCTTCGGTAATTGCTGCCTCATTGGATGTACTATCAAAGATCGAACTTCTGTTTTTAATCTATAAGCGAAGAAAGCTTAACTGCAGTTGGCGCCAAATGACAAAATCCTTGCACCTTAATGACTTTATTGCCTTGCTTGCGATGAAATAACATTTTTCTTGATTACTTTGGAATATATAAAATACAACAAAATTTAGATGACGAGAAAAAGTAATAAAAACGGTATTTTATCTGAGAAATTCAGATTTTTTACAGACTTCTACTATTACAAGAGCGGATGTGCATTGTGGTGCAGTTGATATCGACTCGGAACGACATATCAGGGAGCAGAGTTCGAATTCCAGTTGAATTCCTTACATTCGCTTGCGCACAAAAACCCTTGGGAAAGGTATTCGTTTCTTCCCTTCAGTCATGGGTTAATTAACAGGACAGATTGGGTTCTATAGCATTGGCTGGCAACCAGTCTACCGCAGAATGTAATGGCAACCTACTGCGGGATAATCTTCTGCCCGGTTAGTTATGTCTCTTTCGATACATGATCACCCAAAGCGTGTATCACATATGACACTTAACTGACTGACTATTAGAAGAGCGGATGTGCGTTGTCGTGCAGTTTATTTCGACTCGAGAAATCAGAGAGCCGAGTTCAAACTCGTTCCATTAACTTAGGCGTAAAGAAAAAGGTATTAACCGGTCTCTTCTCCCTCCAGTGATTAATTAAATATCAAGACATAATGGGTTATCTAGCCTTGGTTGGAAACCAGTTTACAGTAGATAGTAATGACAATCGACTGCGGGAAAACTTTCTGCCCAGTCAAACATGTCTCTTTTGAGACATGATCGCCCAAGCGTGTATCACGTATGGCAACTAACTGACTATTAGGAGTAATACTATTATATACTAAGATTATTACTAGTCCTAACTATTATTAGGTGTAACCAAACACTAATGACAACCTACTGCGGGAAAACTTTCTGCCCAGTCAAACATGTCTCTTTTGAGACATGATCGCCCAAGCGTGTATCACGTATGGCAACTAACTGACTATTAGGAGTAATACTATTATATACTAAGATTATTACTAGTCCTAACTATTATTAGGTGTAACCAAACACTAATGACAACCTACTGCGGGAAAACTTTCTGCCCAGTCAAACATGTCTCTTTCGAGACATGATCGCCCAAGCGTGTATCACGTATGGCAACTAACTGACTATTAGGAGTAATATACTACGATTATTACTAGTCCTAAATATTATTAGGTGTAACCAAACACTACCGCCCTTTTATGTTGAGACCATTAAACACTCTTATGTAGAGTAGGACCACGTTAGATATTGTTGCCTTGGTTGCTTGGAATTGCCAGTTTCACGTTCCACCGGTTTTGAATCCAGAATTGCTTTTTCTAGACTGTTTGCCAATCAAGGCTAGAAAAAACCAGTCTTCCCAGAATTTATAATTTTCTCCTAGACTGGTTATTCGTCAAGACTAGAGGGACTAGTCAAGCGCCCACAAGACAGTTTATGCGGCTTTGTAGGCGCTGAATTGTTTTACACCTTATAGCCTTTCTTCCACAGATGGAACGTCGCAAACCTCCCGTTCCTCACTATTTCTATGGAAAATATTCTGACGAGCTAGATTCCCTAACGCCACCAGTTCAGATGTTTAAAGCTAAGAGCAGGCATGAGATGTACACAGGATCGAACCATCCTCATTCTCTTCAGTATTTATTGGTAAGGAGGAAGTTCTATTAGGACGAATTCTTTCCAAGAGCCGCTACTTTATGGAATAGACTCCTGAGAAGGTGCTTCCCTGATCAGTAGAATCTTAACCTATTCAAGTCTAGGTTCAATTTTTACTTATTGTATGTATCATAATAATCTGCTTCTACCCTGCTAGAGAATAGAGGAATTCATATATTTTCCAAGGGTATTTGTGCGAAAGTGATATTCACTTTCTGCATCGATAACCACTACGTCACACGTAGACCGAAATAAACAAGATTGACACAATACGGCCTGTTTACACAAGAATGTAGCAAAGGTGCCTGAATATGAATGACGTCTACCGGAAGGTTTCTGTAGCCTTATCAGCAACTCGCTGTTTATGTTACACAGGTTTACGGGATACGAATCCAAATCTGTTCCATTCCAAGGCTACTTTATATTACGATCCATGTTGCTAACTTAAGAACCCCCCCCCCCACCCCGCCAACCAATGGTCGAAATGAATAATTCAATTTTACTCTGTTTTGGATATTCATTTCCTCTTTTCTTAAAAAAAAAAAAAAAAAAAAAAAATTCCATACCAGTTTTGACTTCAGCTGTCGTTTGTAACTTTCAATCTGTTTTTCCCAGTCTGGTACTTGAGCCTACTGATGCTTAACAATAAACTGCATTTAATATATCGTTACATATTAGTAATTGTATGATATTAATGCTAAATAAAGACATATGAAAGAAAGAAATAATAATAGCTCCTTACGGCCAGTTGTTCATTGTAAATCAAAGGACTTCAAAACGGGTTCATTTTTTACATATGAACTACGATTGTATTAACTAAGCAATTATTCACTGGAAACACATTTTTTGCTATTAAATTGTCAACCAAAGAGTGTTTTCCTCTCTATCAATAAACTTCAATCTTTTTATGGAACTAGTTCTAAATAATGTCACGAAAAGAACTGCTGCAACGTGAAAAATACACCCGCGTGGATGCTTTCTTAAACACTACAA
This sequence comes from Ascarosepion bandense, assembly GCA_037127315.1. Taxonomy (NCBI): domain Eukaryota; kingdom Metazoa; phylum Mollusca; class Cephalopoda; order Sepiida; family Sepiidae; genus Ascarosepion; species Ascarosepion bandense. Next base: position 1,494,414 of record JBBBDQ010000864.1, read on the forward strand.
TTTCAACTTCTTCAAGTCAAGAGTCGATCATTATCTATCCTCATTTATCCTCATAATCTTCCCTTCCTACTATTTCCTCTTTCACTCATATGATACCACATTCATCATAAACATTTTGGCAGTAACTACCTACCTTGAGTGTCTCTTGAGCCTTGTATTGGGTAAGCACTAGTATACAGAAATATTTTGTATGGAATCATAGAAATAAATGGATTATCTATTCATTTATTTTGATAACAAAGTAAGAAGAGAATAAAGCTATTTATATTTACAATGTAAATTCTTCTTAAATGATTTTAGAGTACTGATTTTCTAAGCGCAGATGTGGCACAATGCCAAAAGTATGGGACGCCCACTGAGGATCGAACTCACTACTCAATTGTAATGATTTTAGGGTATAGAAATGCATTGAAAGTCAGTAAGAAAGGTTGTTGGTTGTTTTATGGCATATCAACCTTGGCGGGTCATTTATTGCCAACTAAATTTTTTATTTATTTATTGTTGGTAGTACTTTTTTTTTCTTTCAACAATTTATTGTTTTTTTTATATAAGTTTTGTGTCTAGTACTACTTTTTTTTTAAAGGGCAGGATCCCAAAGTCCTACCCTGTTATTTAACCCATAACTGAAGGGAATAAACGGATTAATACCTTTTCCAAGGGTACCAGTGCTTAAGTGCATGCAGGGTATTTAACTGGAATTCGAACTCGGCTCACCGATTTCTCTTTCCGAGCCGATATCCACTGCACCACAACGCACATCCGTCACTAAACGCTTACAGCACCTGATATTCCCAAGCGGTCACCCATCTAAGTACTGACAAGGCTCAACGTTGTTTAACTTCGGTGATCTAGCGAGAACCGGTGTATTCAACGTGATATGGCCGTAAGCCAGTAAGAAAGGGATTGTCATTGTTCAGAAATGAATGCAAGTGAATAAGGTTATTAAATGTATAAGGCTATTTCACCTGAAAAGTTTTTAACTAAAGAAATGAATTGAATGTCATCAACAAAGGCATTTTCATCGATTAGAAATTAATGCAACCGTTACTGACAGAAACAAATTTCACGTCCAAATCCCCTCATTCCAACTTTGACAGAATTCCAAAGCGTTTACGCGGTCTTGTTGGCGCTGAATTGTTGTCCCATCTACAACCTCGCAAACCTCTCGCAACTCGTTATTCCCATGGAAGATATTCCGACCAGCTACCTTCCTTAGTTTCACCAGTTCAGACATTTACAGCCAAGGCCGACACGAGGTGTACACAGAGTCGAACCATGCTCATTTCTTTCAGTATTCTATTGGTAAAGAGGAAATTCCATTCTGACGTATTCTTTTCAAAAGTCGCTACTTTATTTAATAGATTCCCAAGGCTCAATCGTTACTCATTGTACGTATAATCTACGTCTTCCTTCCCTCTTCCACATCGATAAAACAACCCCATTTAATAAATATTAAATTATATTTATCATTATCCGGAAGTAGCATGACTCTTGGAACGAGAACAATCTAACACAGTGATCAAAATAAAACGTTCAGTTCAAAATTCCAATCATCTGAAGATAGTCGGAGTATACAACGGCCGAAACCTCGTGAATATAGCAACAAAGATGAGGACAATAGTCCGAATAATGTAAATAGTTTACTACTAACAGAAAAATATGATGGCTATATTTAATTAATCTTGTAATGTATTGCTTATATTTTCACAGATTATTTTATCGATATAATTAACCCCATTGCGGCATGTAAGAAAGAATCCTATTTTTAAATCCTTGAAGGTCAAAATGCAGAAGAATGTGAACTTATGTTTTAAAAGATTACGCAGATGTATTTGACAAAGTATAGAACAAAGATCTATTTGAACTGCCAGGGAAAACTCTAGCAATTTGAAAAAGATGTTAGAATAATCTAGAAAATGTACTGTGAGCAAACCGCCTGCATACGTATTGAAAATAAATTGAGTAGCTACACAAAAAATAGAAAGGGGTGTGAGACAAGGACATGTCTTCTTCCCAGATTTATTCAACCCCTACAGCAAAGTTATCCCAAGGGAACTGGAGACCCTATTAAGATTTATTATCGAAGGATGCAACCTTAGCAACATCAGTCAGTTATTTAAGTGCCATACGTGAAACACGCTTGGGCGATCATGTCTCTTTCGAGACATGACTGATTGGGCAGAAGATTATCCCGCAGTAGGTTATTATTGCTTTCTGCGGTAGACTGGTTGCCAGCCAAGGCTATAGAACCCAATCTGTCCTGTTATTTAACCCATAACTGGAAGGAAGAGACGGATTAATACCTTTCCCAAGGGTATTTGCGCGTAAGTGAATGCAAGGAATCCAACTGGAATTCGAACTCGGCTCCTCGATTTCTCGTTCCGAGCCGATATCCACTGCACCACAAGCAACATAAGATACGCAAATGACACAGTCAGAAAGGAAACTATAGGACCGACTTGGAAAATTTAGCACCCACAAGATATAACGAAGGCACAATGGACAGAATAAAAACACAACCCGGAAAGTAAACTACAGGACCACCTAGAACAGTGAATTTACAAACTTAATTTTACTCATGGACCCCTTTTCTTCTTAATATTTTTGTGGGTCTCCATAGCCATTAGAGCAATCATTTTCAACTGGAGTCCACACGGGCTCTTCTGTTTGTTCTTGTCAATGACCAATGGGTGAGTAACTGGGTCAAAAAGGAAATATTAAAGCAATAAAACGTAGGTGTGAAGTAGATAGTGAATGACAGTCAAAAGAAAAAAATCTTAATTTTAAAAAAAGATCATCCAGCCAAATCTGAGGTTTTATTGTTGGTAACCTTAAATTTTGCTGATGACCATGCACTATCAGCAAAAGATACAACCCAAAATGCCAAATACAGGTGGGGGATAACAGAATCAAACAAGTCCAAGAATTTAAGTACCTAGGAAGTGTTCTAACAGGAGATGGAAAGTGCGACACGGAGATCCGAAGGCGAATTGGCATGGCAAAGGACGCGTTCCAGAAGATGAGCAAAATACTAACACACAGGAAGATCTCAACAGAAACGAAGAAAAGAGTGCTAGACTGCTACGTGATGTCAGTTCTTCAATACGGCTGTGAATGCTGGACAATATCATCGAAAACGAGGACAAAACTGGAAGCGGCCGAAATGTGGTTCTACAGAAGGATGCTACGGATATCGTGGACTGAGCATACAAGCAACGACGAAGTGTTAGAAAGAATGGCAACAAAAAGGAAATTGATGCTGAGCATCAGGAAGAGACAACTGAAGTTCCTGGGACATGCAATGAGGAAGGAGAGCCTGGAGAACCTGATACTGACTGGTCAGATAGAAGGAAGGAGAGACAGAGGAAGGCAGCGGATAACATATTTGCAGAGTCTGATCAGAACGGGGTTGCCAGGAGCAACAGGAGCAAACATACTAAGAGCCACAAGGGATAGGGAGACCTGGAGATCCATGATCGTCTACGTCCTGAAGGGACAGGGCACATAGAAGAAGAAGAACCTTAAATTTACAACACTGTAAATTGCCGAGGTTTTCTACTTGATTGCGATAAAAAAAAGCTACGTGAATATTTCTACTTTTATTATTTTAATATGTTGTAAATTATTGTAAAAATTCCATTCTCACTAATCTCACCAACCGTTCAAAAGTAAAATTGCTCTATGGACCACTAAAATATCACTGTGGAACCCCCAATTCATTATTTTGTGTGTGTAGACTCCCAGCAATGATACATAGACCTGGGGATCCATATGGACCTCGGTTGAAAGTCTCTGACTTAGAGAATATAATAGTAGAGTGATACAGAAAGAGAGAGAGAAAGAGAGAGAGAAAGAGAGAAAGAAAGGGTGAAAGAAAGGAGGGTGAGCAAAGTGAGAGAGAAAGAGGGTGACAAAGTGAGAGAGAAAGAGAGTGAGAAAGTGAGAGAAAAAGAGAGTGAGAAAGGAGAGAGAGAGAAAAAGAGAGTGAAAGAGTGACAGAAAAAGAAAGTGAGAAAGTGAGAGAGAGAAAGTGAGAGAAAAAGAGAGTGAGAAAGTGAGAGAAAAAGAGAGTGAGAAAGTGAGAGAGAGAGAGAGAAAGTGAGAGAAAAAGAGAGTGAGAAAGTGAGAGAAGAAGAGAGTGAGAAAGTGAGAGAGAGTGAGAAAGTGAGAGAAAAAGAGAGTGAGAAAGTGAGAGAGAGAGAGAGCGAGAGAGAGAGAGAGAGAGAGAGAGAGAGAGAGAGAGAGAGAGAAGACTAGCCATCAACTGCAATAAGACAGAATGATCTTCCGCAAGAAAAAAAATGCCCAAGATAAGAATTACAAATTGCACATATCAACATCAAACAAGCGCATAAGTTTACATATCTGGGAAGTGTTTTAACAGAGGATAGCAAATACGACAATGACATCCGAACACGCATGGAAGGAGCGAAAGAATCATTCCCAAAGTGAAGAATATGCTGAATTGCTATGTAATATCCATATTTTCTATATGCCAGTGAATGCTGGACAGTCTCCCCGCTAGAGACGGCATAAATGGGGTTCTACAAAAGCATGCACGAAATCCCATGGCCAGAGTAAGCAACAAGGAAGTCTTAAAGAAAATGCCAACAAAAAGAACACTTCTACTTAGAATCAGGAAAAAACAACTGAAATTCCTTGGACACACAATGAGGAAAGGGGGATTTGAAAATTAAACGCTCACTGAACATATTGAGGGCAAGAGAGATAGAGGAAGTCAGCGAGCCACTTTACCTGATGAGTTTTCTGAATGGTTGACTTAAATTATGGTACCTTAATTTCTGTTACTTCATTTGTACTATGAATATTAATATTATCTTGTATTTACTAATTTATAACTAATATCACTTACTAGTTTTTGTTGTTTGAATTAGACTACAGAATCTTCGAGAGAGGGTAGTAGGAGAGAGCGTGAAAAATGGACTAACCATTAACTACAAAAAGTAAGAAAATATAGTCAGAGAAAAAGCTCAAGTTACGAATTTTGAATTGGAGACCTAAACACCAAACAGGTGCAGAAGTTTAATCTGGGAATCGTTTTAAAAATAGGATGAAAAATGCGACACGGAGATCCGAACATGGATTGAACTAGCAAAAGAGGTATTCCAAAAGCTAATCAAAGTGCAGAGAAACGGAAAAATTTGTTAGAAACCGAGAAAATTGAGCTGGATATCCATTTTCTCATATGGCCGTGAATGCTGGACAGTCTTTCCACAATTAAGGGGAAAACTATAGGCACAGAAATCTGGTTTTACAAAAGGTTGCAGGAAATCCCATAGGCGGAGTGAATAATCAACAGATAAGTCTTAAAACAATAGAAAGCACACTTCTACTCAGAATCGGAAATAGACATTTGAAATTCCTTGAACCTTTAATGATGATGGAAGGCTTGAAAAAATAAACCATCACTAGAGCAGGAGAATATAGGGGAAAGCAGCGAGCTACTTACCTGAGGAGCTTATACAAATGGAAAGAGGAACGGTGAGAGAGGGACTGGTGAAAGTCACAAGTGATAAGTTGCCTATGGACGTATCACATAGAAGACAAAGAAGAAGGAGGCTAACATCACTCGTACCGCGCAAAACGACGACCATATTTAAATAATTTTGCAATTGCGCTGGTTATAGTCTCTGCATAAATAAGATAGGTTTTTTTTGTCTTTTGCTTTTAGAATCATTAAAAAATAAAAAATAAATAAATCAAAATCAAAAAGAAAGCTAACACGAAATGAAAGAAATAAAAAAAGAAAACAATGTATCAACAACCTGATCGACCCTACTTAACGTTAAGTTTGTTATGGTAACGCGATTAATGCTTCTGTGTGTGTCTGTGTGCGTATATATACACAAGCATACACGGAATCCGTTACAAAATGGATTAAATCCAAAATGTTTTTTTTTAATTTATTTGTTTAAACATTATTTTTAATCGATATTCGTATTTGGGTAAATGCTCTGTTTTTTTTTTTTATTGTTTTTTATTTTTTTTATAATTAAGCAGTATATTTATTTATATCCGTTGGCCTGAATAATTGAGATTACGATTAGAAAAAAATGCGTCCTCCGGCAGGATTCTAACCTCTAGGAGAAACCGTCGTTAGATCTCGCGTGTCTTAACCACTCGACCACGTAAGACTAATGGTCAAACAAAGCCAGAATAGTGTACCCATGAAAAATAATGTTTAAACAAATAAATTTAAAAAATATGACGTAGTTAATCCATTTCGTAACGGATTTCGTAAAAAAATCGTTAATAAATTGTCTTTCTTTACATTAGAATACGAAAACAGAGCAGATATGAATATTCAGAAAGATTGGGAAAATATGTTTAAAAGCACTATGGTAGTTTTATTGCGGAAAACAAAATATGATGTTGCATGATATTTTTTTTTATAGTTAAGTGCTTATTTTTGTCAAAATAAAGGCAAATACACTCTAGTTATTGAAATTTTATCTTTTACTGAAAAAAATGCAAAATTTTTCACAAGATATTTAAAATATGCAGGATGGCAACACACTTTTTACTTGCATTATATATATTATAAGAATGTGAAAAAACAGGTAAATTAAAACCTACTGTTTTTGTATCGAGCACTCTTTTATAAAGAGTGCTCGATACAAAATAAATATTGTAATTTTGTTATTTAAATGGTTTATATCACTACACAAAAAATTCATATTTCAGAACAATACTGTTCTTTAGGTGATAGTTTAAAATAAATTGTGAAAATGGTTTATTTATAAAATATAAGATGAATTCATGGTTATTTAGAAACTGAAAGAACAGTAGTTGAAGGGGTAAGTAGAGAATATGCTTGTAGGTGTGTTAATATTGTTCAATCAAAAATGTGAATTAGATTACGATAGAGTTGAAGATTTGGGTCATGAAAGGAAGCAGAATAGTCTGGTGTCAAGACATGTCATTTTTTAATTTTGTCTAGGTAAAATACCTAGTGAGACCATAAAATAATTTTCACAATTTATTTTAAACTATCACCCGAAAAAAATTCTTCAGACTATAATGTCCTTAATTTATATTATTTATTCAAGCAATTAAAAGCTTATCAAATTAAATAATGTCATAGTTATATTGCATTTTTTTATTTTACTATTGAGAGAAGATTTTCGGAAATAAAGGCAAAATTTTTCAAAATATAATAGATGATTTACATTACCCAATGAGTCCTGTGTTTAACTAATGAAAGCAATTTTCGCAAAAAAAAATAATTAATTTCTTAAAATTTCATGAATTTACGTGAAGTGGAGGGTAACAGATGTAAAAAATATTTTTATCAAGATTTTATAAAAATAATATTTCAAAAATAATTTTATTTATTTGTGAATAAGTCTTGAAAGTTTTATTAAAATCCGACAATTATTTCATTTTTGCAAGAATTTCCAAATTAATGTGTTTATCACCGGAAAAAAATTGTGTTATGTAATATTACGTTTTTCATTGTAAACTCTCGTAACTATTTGGTTACCTGCTAATCAAAATCGAAACAAGATTTTTACCAAAATTTTGAACGTGTTAGAAGGAACTAAAAAATTTTAAAAAATAATTAAAAAATACTTTGATTTTTTCTCTGATTTATTACATAAATATTTTAATGGAAAAAGTTCGTTTTTTTAAAAGTTTGGGTCCTTTTTTATTCATATTATGCTGTTTATTTTTTCAGCGATTTAGTGGAGGTACCTGGCTCAATGGTTGTTCCCAGATAATGGTACAATACGCTATAATACTTTCTGCCACAACAGATGAAAAAAACGTCTAAATGAAAGAACAAATATACAGTCACTTGTGTATATTATAACTTAGCGAATGTTTAGCCAAATCACCATTACTTGAAACAATAACTTAATTCAAAAAAGGTTTTATTTTTAAAAATAAAACTAAGACACATATTTGATCCCTTTTTAAATTTAGAATAAAAATAAACAGCGTAAACTACATTAGCAGCTGCTTGACATTGTATAGAATTCGACTAACACACGCGGCTCTGTCTTCGAATCTAGACTAGCGGAAAAGAAAACAACAAAAATTTAAATAAATAAATAAAAACTGTTATTGTAAACATATAACGGGTTCCTCTTTTAGCTTTTCACAGACGGGACAGACCCTCCCCACAACGCCATGTCTTGATTCTCATTTGCGTCAATATGCATAAAAAAAAAATAAAATAAAAAAAACCTCGGGAAAGGTTCGTTCTACGTTCGCAACTGTGATAATTAACGCCTCGGTGAGAAATGAAGACGCGAATCCTGTTTACAATATAGTCGAGAGATTAATGAGGGATTCACTTGCATGGTCTGGGCTGGGATAGGTAGGTGACACTTGGGACAACGCTTGCTACTGCTGTCATAACAGACTAACGGACCATCGAGATCTCTGACTCTCTCCTAACACTTCTCTATTCATCTCAACATAACACCAAAAGTCTAGCAACATGCCCACACGTGACATTAGAATTCTTTCTCGATCGACAACCTGTTTCATTCAACAAGCGGTTTCAGAACTACTCTCAATTCTAACTGTGACTTTATATACTTTATACGGGCGGAACTCCCGATCAAGTGTTACGTCTATCCGAAAGTTTTCATTTATTTATCTATTATTTTATTCTATTTTTGTCAAGTAGGTGTCTGCATTGAAGATCATTCTTCATAGACTGAATTACACACACGAAACATACTTGACAAGACTGATGCACGTGGAGTCTGCTTAACTAATAAAAACAAACACAAAATTAAAAATACCAGAATTTTCTTTTTCTCTTCCATATTTCATTCTCTGATGAAGCTTTATTAAGAACGAAGCATTAAGTTTATAAATATTTCATACTAGCAGTATAGCCCGGCATTGCTCGGGTGTAATGAAAGCTTTAAAACTAATCCATGGTCCTGGAGCTCAGCCTAAAGAATATTTGTGTGAAGTTTGGTGAGAATCGGATAAAAATTGTGGATTTGTATAAAGAACATACAGACAGATAAACAGACACACACACAAACATCTTGTCTTTTATATATATATATATATATATATATATATATATATATATGTATATATATATATAATCGATTTTCTGCACTATTGTAAGAACTGCAACCTTGAAACTTCTGAATATCGTTTCTTATGACTTTGTCTATGAGTGTAGCACATTTGATTAAAATCGGACCACTCCTTCTATAACCCGATTTTTTCGATTATCGATTTTCGATATTTATCGGGGGTACCTCGACACAAAACCTAGCTAAGAACACTCGCAAACGCTTATAGTACAACTGTGTAAATTTTCAAGAAAATCGGTTCAGCCGTTTCGGAGTCTATAGGTAACGGACACACACACACACACACACACACACACACACACACACACACACACACACACACACAAAGTTCCATTTATAAATAAGTTTAGATTCTTTCATTATCCTATCTCATATATTTTTCAACCGACCTTAAGTGGAATAACTACATCGAATCTATAGCTGCATCTGCTGCTAGGAAATTGGGTCACTGTGACAGACCAGACAGCTTTTTTTGTCAGAATCCATCTTGCACAGTTATAAATCTACCATTCGTCCGTGTATTGAATACTGTTGCCATATCTGGTCGGGTACTCTTGATATTCATCTCAAAGCTCAAAATTCAAAGAAGAATCCGCAATGTAATCGATCCTGACTTGGCATTTCGACATCTTACTTACCGATGTGATGTGGCTTCCCTTTGTCATTTCTACAAATATTTTCATGTTAACTATCATAGAGAAACTTTCCTACCCACGATTCTCGCCTCCTTGATCTCTCTCTCTCAAACGGCCTCAAATACATCGAATTTATAGCTGCATCTACTGCTAAGAAGGTTGGGTTACTGTGTCAGGCCAGAAAGTTTTTCTCGTCGGAATCCATCTTGCTCATTTATAAATCTATCATTCGTCCGTGTATTGAATACTGTTGCCATATCTGGTCCGGTGCTCTTGAAATTCACCTCGAGGTTCATGACAAAATCCAAAGAAGGATCTGCAATGTAATCGATGTTGACTTAGCATCTCGACTTCATTCACTTTCTCACCGACGTGAATTGGAGCTGTTATTCATTACACAACTCCAAGCTTACAGTAACTGGTATACTCAAGCGGCCACACATCTAAGTGCTGACCAACCTCGACATTGCTTAACTTTGGTAATCATATGGGAAGCAGTATTTCAACTAGATGTGGCTGGATGCCCATTATGCCATCTGTCCCTGCAAGCATACAGCACCTGGTATTCCCAAGCAGTCACCCATTTCAGTGCCGACCAGTCTCGTCGTTGCTTAACTTCGGTGATCGTCTAGAAATTGGTGTTTTCACGTAATGTGGTCATAAGCCGGTCGCGTTGTTATTGCAACAAAATAAAAATCAGTTTTATTTTTAGTTGAAGGAATTAAGGTCTCACAAACTCGATGGAATCCGTTTCAGTGAATAGCCGCCCACGAGTGGCACAAGGATTGACGATATAAAAGTGACACTTTAAAGGTTGTAATATCGGGTAATCAAAAAATATTATTGCTTCTGTTTTTAGTATTCCATAGGTTTTAGTACCTTTTTGTTTTAGTATCTTTTGCTTTTAATACCTTTTTGTTTTAGTAACTTTTGATTTTAATATCTTTTGCACTGGAAAATAAATAATCAGCTTAACATCACTGATGTCTCTTTTTTTTTATAACTTCACCCTAAGCAAGGCAATAATGCCACTAAGACGTAAGAGTGTTACTGGGAGTGAAAGAGAATGAGAAACTTTTCGTTAAGAGAAAGGAGGAAAAGGACAATAAAGAAACAAGGCTTAGGAAGACTAAAGATAGTATTTAAATTTTTGAAGATGTGGTTAACAGAGAAGCGAGGAGTTGAAAGGGATTTCTATAGATGAGAAAAGCGAAAAAAGAAACTATTAAAATAGAAGTGACGGTTTAATTTAGCTAGCTAAATAGTAAAAATAACGAGACTTAGTTTCAAATCTAATAGCACGCTTTCAATAATGCAGTCGATGAGAACAGTTCATCAAAACAATTGCTATGAAAATATTTGTAGAAAAGAGTGAGGGAATCCATGTCACGATGGTGAGAAAGTGACTGAAGTCGAGATGCCAGGTTAGGATCGATTAAAATGCAAACTCTTTGAATTTTGTCAAGAATTTCGAGATATATAGTAGAAGCACCAGACCGGAAAACATTATTTATTGTATGAACGAATGGTAAATGTATAAATATTAATTATTCTTTTTATATTTGTTAATCTCAAGTTTCATTAAGGTTTGTTAACGCACAAAACTGGCAAATAGTCTTAAAAACAAAACTGGTTTTGAATAGGTTTTAAACAAAACCCCTAAATAATAAAATAGGCAAGAAACTTTTAAGGCAATTTTTCAATGTTTAGCTTTTAGCGTTTGGTACATATATATATATATATATATATATATATATATATATATATATATATATATGAGACAATGAATGTCTATTATGTTTAATCATGAGCCGTTCTAAACGTCGTATTTTGGCTTTATTTTCAGTTGAAAATAAAGACAAAAATTCTCCAACATTTGGATAATTTTTGTCTTTAATTTTTTTAATTGGATGATTAAACATAATAGACATTCATTGTCTCTTATATTTAACAGTATATGTTTAGAAAATTATTTGCTGCCTCGATACACTAAATTTAAGTTACATGATGCCGCAGCATTAAATGAGACCAAACTGAAAAAATTATCCAAATGTTGGAGAATTTTTGTCTTTATTTTCAGTTGAAATTAAAGCCAAAATATGACGTTTAGAACGGCTCATGACAAAAATTCTCCAACATTTGGATAACGCTTTTATCAATTTGGTTTTAAGCTTTCGGCTCACATGAGCCATCTTCAGAGAGGTTATTAAGACGGTAACACAATAACATCCACCATCACCGACGATTTTATTTTGTGTTGACATAAAACTCCGCTAGGCAAAAAAGAACCTTCAAACATTGGAGGCCATCTACATTGAATCCAAACAACCCACACTTAATAAAATCACGTTTAAATATGATCATAACACATTACATTGCATTTGAATACATGATTCTGTTGTCGTTTCGCGCTATCGCGCGGTGTGACGTCATAGAACAGCATTGCAAATTTGCGAACTGCGTTTGTTATTTTTGGTAACTATTGCCGTTGCCTAACGGAGTTTTATGTCAACACAACTTAATAAAAATTATCGAAATGTTGGAGAATTTTTGTCTTTATTTTCAACTGAAATTAAAGCAAAATACAACGTTTAGAACGGCTCATGTTTAAACATAATAGACATTCATTGTCTTTTATAATTAACAATTATATATATATATATGCTTAACGATATATATATATCTAACTATATATATATATAAAGTTAAATATATATATATATATATATATAGTTAAATATATATATATATATAGTTAAATATATATATATATATATACATATATAGTTAAATAATATATATCGTTAAACATATATATATATATATACATATATAGTTAAATAATATATATCGTTAAACATATATATATATATATATATATATAGTTAAATATATATATATATAGTTAAATATATATATATATATAGTTAAATATATATATATAGTTAAATATATATATATATAGTTAAACATATATATATATATAGTTAAATATATATATCGTTAAACATATATATATATATATATATATATATATATAGTTAAATATATATATCGTTAAGTATATATATATATATATATATAGTTAAATATATATATCGTTAATGTATATATATATATATATATAGTTAAATATATATATCGTTAAGTATATATATATATATATATATATAGTTAAATATATATATCGTTAAGCATATATATATATCGTTAAATTAAAAATATATAGTTAAATATATATATATATAGTTAAATATATATATATATATAGTTAAATATATATATATATAGTAAAATATATATATATAGTTAAATATATATATATAGAAATATATATATATATATATATATATAGTTAAAGATATATATATTTATATATATTAAATATATATATATATAGTTAAATATATATATATATATAAATTAAATATATATATATATAGTAAATATATATATATATAGTTAAATATATATATATATATAGTTAAATATATATATATAGTTAAATATATATATATAGTTAAATATATATATATATTTAAATGTATATATATATATATATATATATATATATAATATATATATATATATATATATATATATAGTTAAATATATATATAAATATATATATAGTTAAATATTATATAATCTCACAGCCTATAAGGAAATGAACATTAAAGACATTGGACTTTATAGAGATGACGGACTTATAGTAATAAGAAATACCACAAACTTCAAAATAGAAAGGGTTAGAAAAATGATACATAAAGAATTTAAAAATCTAAATTTAAAAGTAACAGTTAAAGCTAAAATAAAAAAGTAGATTTCCTCAATGTAACTGGATCTAGAGAAAAATATACACCAACCATACAAAAAAACAAACACAAACCCTTTATACATCCACCCAAAATCTAACCACCCTCCGTCTATCATCAAGCATATACCCTCATCAATAGAATACAGAATTAGTAGGAACTCGGCTAATGAGGAAGTGTTCAATAAACATAGCGATTTTTATAAAACTGCATTGAAAAATAGTGGATACATAAACCCAAATATTAAATATGTAAACAAGAAAAGCAACCCTCGAAGAAAAAATAGGAATAGGAAAATCATCCGGTACACACCCCCTTACAACCAGATGACTAATGGTAGGTTGGGAAGAAAATTCCTCGAGCTAATTAGGAAACACTTCACGGGGAAAAATCCACTTAGTAAGATCTTTAATAGAAACACTATAAAATTAAGTTACAGCTGTATGAATAATCTAGAAAAAAATTATAACAAACCACAATAATAATATTTTTAAAAAATTCAACAAAACTAGAAAAATAACCAGACAACAGAAAATAACAATTTAGACGAGAAAAAAATGTAATTGTAAAACCCCATAAACTGTCCGCTAGAAAAAAGGTGTTTGACGAAATCGATAATATATCAATGCGAAATATGGACGAAGTAAAACCGAAACAATATAAAAGTCTATATAGCGAGCAATAAAAACACTCTAAAGCAGAGAATTTACCAGCATACCTCTTCATTTAATAATAGCAAATACAGAAAAAGAACACCCCTATCAAGATATCATTGGTACCTAAGGGAAACAAACAAGACACCCAAAATAAAATGGAAAATCATAAAAGAAGATAAAACATGTAAGTCCTTAAATGAACCATGTTCATTATGCTTATATGAAAAACTATTTATTATTAGATCCCTCAAAAATAAAAATTTATTAAATAAACGTAACAAAATTAATGTCATATGTAGACATTGTAAATTATTCACATTAGAAAATGGATAAAACCTAAATTAAATAACATGCTCACCGATGAATTAGGTAAAAATAGAAATGAAAATAAAAATAAAGCAAAAGATAGAATAAGTTAGTTCTTCATTTTTTACTTTTTTTTTTTATAATTCTCTCCCACCCCTCCACTTTGTATCAGGATAGTAAACTTTACAGCAAATTGATAGATGTAGCGAAAAAATAGCAGTTTGGGGTTTACTCGAAGGAAAGCAGACAAGAGGGGAATAGGGTCAAGTAAAAAGGAAAAAAGAGGAGGAAAAAAGCTGTTTAGCACGGAAATTCCTTGAGGTCAAACCCCTAAGTGAATCTCCATTCTGATTAGCCGAACACACACACACAAACACCCACATACATTCACAGTAAAACGAAAGTATTTGAAATTTGAATGTAAATCGTCAGCACAACCACACCAGCATTGCCTGATGATGAGAATTAATCTCGAAACATAGAAATTTCCATGTAGCAATGAAAAATTGACATAACCATATAATTATATTATATTATATATAGTTAAATATATATATATATATATATATATAGTTATATATATATATAGCTAAATATATAGTTATATATATATAGTTATATATATAATTAAATATATATATATATATATGTATATATATATATATATATATATATATATATATATATATATATATATATATATATATATATATATATATATATATATATATATAGTTAAATATATAATTAAATATATATATATATAGTTAAATATATAATTAAATATATATATATATAGTTAAATATATAGTTATATATATATATATAAATATATATATATTGTTAAAGATATATATATATATATAAGTAGATATATATATATATATATATATATATATATATAAATATATATATATATACATAATTAAATATATATATACATAATTAAATATATATATATATAATTAAATATATATATATATAATTAAATATATATATACTTCTATATATATATATATAGTTAAATATATATATGATATATAGTTAAATATATATATATATATACTTAAATATATATATACTTATATATATATAGTGACGTATATATATATATATATATATATATATAGTTATATATATAGTGACATATATATATAGTTATATATATAGTGATATATATATAGTTATATATATATAGTGTCATATATATATATAGTTATATATATATGTAGTTATATATATAATTAAATATATATATATAGATAAATATATATATATATAGTTATATATATATATAATTATATATATATAGTTATATATATATATAGCTAAACATATAGTTATATATATACAGTTAAATATATATATATAGTTAAATATATAGTTATATATATATAGTTATATATATATACAGTTAAATATATAGTTATATATATATAGTTATATATATATACAGTTAAATATATAGTTATATATATATAGTTATATATATATACAGTTAAATATACATATATATATATATATATATATATATATATATATATGTCAATATATATCTATATATTCAATATATATATAGTTAAATATATATAGTTAAATATATATGGGCTGTGCGCTGTGGTGCAGTGGATATCAGCTCGGAATGAGAAATTGGGGAGCCGAGTTCGAATTCCAACTGAATTCATTGCATTCACTTACGCGCAAATACCCTTGGCAAAGGTATTAACCCGTCTCTTCCTTCCACTTATGGGTTAAATAACAGGACAGAATTGGGTTCTATAGCCTTGGTCGGTCACCACTCTAACGCAGAATGCAATGGCAACCTACTGCGTGGTAACTTTTCTTAAATAATAAATAAACTTCTTTAGTTATATATATATATATATATATATATACAGTTAAATATATATATTATGGGAAACAGTACGACAGCAAAGGAACAAACTTTCCAATGAAATATATATATATGTTATTGTTTGTCCGTGAATTGTTAATGTTATTGACATCTTTTAAAAATGGATTATAAAACAAATTATGTATCAATATTGTGATTTTCTTTCTTTAATTTATGATAAATGCTATTAAGCTTATCGGACAATATGAAAACAATTTACATAAAATAAATAGACAAATGTTGTCTATATTTATTGAAACATGCATATATATATATATATATATATATATATAGAGAGAGAGAGAGAGAGAGAGAGAGAGACGTTTAAACGTTATTTTTTAATGGATACTCATATTTGAGTGGATGCTCTGTTTATTATTGTTAAACAGTGTATTTATTCACATCTATCGGCTTGAATATTCGAAAATATACGTCAGTATTGAAGTAATAAAAATATCGGCTTAAATATATTATGTAAATATGTAGGGTTATTAGAGACTATGAGGTCAATTGTTTTGAATTTTTTAGAATATATGATGAGTTTAATTTGATTATTACTATCCACTGGTTTAACATTTCAACGTATTATATTTTTGAGAGTTTTTTCATCTTGTTTGTAATTATTATGTATTTGGTTGCAATAGTATAAGTTAATAGTATTGTGTTTATTTTGATGTAAACCATTATTATTAATATTAATTAATATTGGAGGCCATCTACATTAAATCGTAACAACCCACACTTAATAAAATCACCTTTAAATCCGGTCATAACACGTTACATTGCATTTGAATACATGGTTCTGTTGTCATTTCGCGCTATCACGCGGTGTGACGTCATAGAACCGCATTGCAAATTTGCGAACTGCGTTTGTTATTTTTGGTAACTACTGCCGTTGCCTAATGAAGTTTTATGTCAACACAAAATAAAATCGTCGGTGATGGTGGATGTTACTGTATGACCGTCTTAATAACCTCTCTGAAGATGGCTCATGTGAGCCGAAAGCTTAGAATCAAATTAATAAAAAATTATCGAAATGTTGGAGAATTTTTGTCTTTATTTTCAACTGAAATTAAAGCCAAAATACGATGTTTAGAACGGCTCATGATTAAGCATAATAGATATTCATTGTCTCTTATATTTAACAGTATTTTTTTTTTAATCGTATCACCCCGAGCAAGGCGGTAATGGCACTGATGTGCAGGGGGCTACGTAATAGTGAAAGGATTGGAGAAGATAAAGCCGGAAACCATATCCTAAACAGGGAACAAGGGATGAGCCTCTTAACCTGTTCAATAGACGTGGGTGGAGTGTGAACCGGGCGATAGATAGATCTATCTACTCCAATAAAATTATTTGCTGCCTCGATACACTATATATATATATATATATATATATATATATATATATATAATTTAATTCAGATACTTCAATCCAAGGGAAAAAAGCAGGAAGGTAAATTCCAAAAAACCCGATCCTAATTAATATTAAAAATTTTATTTTAATATTAAAAAATGATACAGGAAGAGAGCTCCATGTAATAAAATATTACAGAGCAAATATATATTAAAAAAGTATTAATTCAAAGATGTTGAATGGCCATTTCGATATGAAGATCCCCACGGGGGACAACACATGTGTTGTCCCCCATGGGGATCTATCTATCTATCTATCTATCTATCTATCTATCTATCTATATATATATATATATATATATATGTGTGTGTGTGTGTGTGTGTGTGTGTGTGTGTGTGTGTATCTTGGTTTCAGTCATTTGATCACTTGTGTGGCGTAGCTTCTGTCTTTTCTACAGATATTTTTATCCCAATTGCTCTAACGATCTTCTTTTACTTGGTGCCCTGGCTCGGAATGAGAAACCGGGGAGCCAAGTTCGAATTCCAGTTGAATTCATTGTATTCACTTATGTGCAAATACCCTTGGGAAAGGTACTAATCCGTCTCTTCCTTCCACTTATGGGTTAAATAACAGGACAGACTGGGTTCTATAGCCTTGGTCGGCAACCAGTCTACTGCAGAAAGCAATGGCAACCTACTGCGGGATAATGTTCTGCCCAGTCAGTCATGTCTCTTTCGAGACATGATCGCCCAAGCGTGTATCACATATGGCACTTAACTGACTGACTTTATTGGGGTCTAGGTTCAACACTTTTGCTATTGAAATAGTTAAATGCAACCCTCACTTCTACTTCAATTGTTACTTTTCTCGCACTTCCCGCCTGTGTTTACATGTTTCTCTGACAACTACAATCTTAAAATAATGTCAATTACCATCTTCTATCTTCTCGAATTCTGTTCGTCTTTGACATTTCCTCAATCCTCCTAAACTCAGTTTTTTCTCTTAACAACCTGCGTTCTAGTGGTATTCTCGCCTTGCTTGATGTGAAAAGATAAAACACACACACACACACACACACATCTATATATGCGCACATTAAATATATCACAGGTTCTTCAAGATACCGTTTTATGTGATAAATGATGTGCAGTTTGATAATATCACAGCATCACTGGGCAAATGGCTTTCTAGACTGAAGTCAATGACTGAGGCTTGGTAGGAGTTTCTCCGTGATTGAATCAATGGTCATATGTCCATAACTCAGTCGAGCTTGAAGTATATTGTGGGACGGGCTCTAGCCGGTCGACTGGCCCAGGCATTAATGAATACCTCATCGGTTTTAAACCGGACATAGGATATGAGGAGGCTACTGCGCCTCAACTCTACAATCATCGGACTGATGATGATGATGATGATGATGATGATGATGAATGGCACCTCTCTCCAAATCACACATCAAGAAAAATATTTGTTGATAAACTGTAAATAAATGACGATTTAATTGTTTTACTATAATTAGTGCATTAATTTGTTTTTCACGGTTTATCGACCTTTTTAAGGTTATTTAAAGCCCAAAAATATTTTTAGAGTGTGAAAATTATTTTTGATAATTATCATTTAATGATACCAGTCCTATTAATTAATCCATAGATGGGGAAAGACGTCGATTCACATCTTTCACAACGGTATTTGCACATAAGTGAATATAACAGACCCAAGTGGAATTGAAACTTTCAATTCCGAGCCATCAATTACACCACCCACACATCCATGCCTAAAGCACCAGGTATTCCCAGGTAATCATTCGTCTATGCACTTAATTTTGGTCATAATTATTGAGAGATTATTTAGTATAATAAAATAATACGTGACTGAATAAAATAATATTAAACTTTTTTTCATAAAGCTACTATAAAAACAATCATTAAATGAAGCAAAGATATTAAAAAGAAGAAAACTATATCATAAAAAAATGTTACATTCATTTGGAAATAGAAACTAGGTTAAACATTTAAACGAACATAAAATGAGTTCTCACGAAATAAAAAGCAATCAGTATAGGTCAGTATATAAGTTAAAGGGTTATTTACAATTTAACCCTTTGATGAGATTGTAAATATTTATTTACTGAATAATTTTTGTAATTGAGGTTAAATATCTTTTATATTATGAAGCTAAGGTATTTAAAACAGTTGTGCAAAAATATAGAGATTCTTTCAAGCCGTCAACATAATAGCATTTCGGATAACTGGCGTTGTCATAACAGTTGTCTTTGATTTTTAATCCCTTTGTAATGAGAACTCTTTGTTACAGGTATTTCTTTCATTCCTTTTTTTAACTTTAGTCAACATTCTATTTTTCCTTGATCTCTCGATACACTACAAATGCCAATTTGTAACGTCATGTCGAAATATCTCGTTGGTTGCTTTATGGCATCCATTGGATTTATAACGACGTTTATTTACTATTACTGGCTGGATGTGAGAGTAATGTAATGGTTAGCATCTAGGAAAAGCAAATTAGAAAAACAAGTTCAAATTACAGCCTAATTCATTATGTTCGCTTTCATACAAATACTATTAGGAAACGGATGAATTGATTTTTTTCTCTCTTCTTTTCCATATCTTCTGTCTTTTGCTCAGTTCTTTTTTCTCTCTTTTTTTCCAAATTTTCTGTCTTTTCCTCATTGATTTTTCTCTCTTCTTATCCAAATCTTCTGTCTTTTGCTCAGTTCTTTTTCTCTCTTCTTTTCCATATCTTCTGTCTTTTGCTCAGTTATTTTTTCTCTCTTCTATTTCATATCTTCTGTCTTTTGCTCAGTTCTTTTTTCTTTCTTTTTTTCCATATCATCTGTCTTTTGCTCAGTTCTTTTTTCTCTCTTCTTTTCCATATCATCTGTCTTTTGCTCAGTTCTTTTTTCTCTCTTCTTTTTGATATCATCTGTTTTTTGCTCAGTTCTCTTTTCTCTCTAATTTTCCATATCATCTGTTTTTTGCTAAGCTCTTTTTTCTCTCTTCTATTTCATATCTTCCGCTCAGTTCGTTTTTCTTTCTTTTTTTCCATATCTTCTGTCTTTTCCTCAATTTTTTTCTCTCTTCTTATCCATATCTTCTGTTTTTTGCTCAGTTCTCTTTTCTCTCTACTTTTCCATATCACCTGTCTTTTGCTCAGTTCTTTTCTCTCTTCTTTTCCATATCTTCTGTTTTTTGCTAAGCTCTTTTTTCTCTCTTCTTTTCCATATCTTCTGTTTTTTGCTAAGCTCTTTTTTCTCGCTTCTTTTCCATATCATCTGTCTTTTGCTCAGTTCTTTTTTCTCTCTTCTATTTCTTATCTTCTGTCTTTTGCTCAGTTCTTTTTTCTCTCTTCTTTTTCATATCATCTGTTTTTAGCTCAGTTCTTTTTTCTCTCTACTTTTCCATATCATCTGTCTTTCGTTAAGTTCTTTTTTTTCTCGTCTTTTCCATATCTTCTGTCTTTTGCTCAGTTGTTTTTTCTGTCTTCTTTTCCATATCTTCTGTCTTTTGCTCAGTTCTTTTTTCTCTCTCCTTTTCCATATCTTCTGTCTTTTGCTCAGTTCTTTTTTCTCTCTTCTTTTCCATATCATCTGTCTTTTGCTCAGTTCTTTTTTCTCTCTTCTTTTCCATATCTTCTGTCTTTTGCTGAGTTCTTTTTTCTCTCTTCTTTTCCATATCTTCTATCTTTTGCTCAGCCTTTTTTCTCTCTTCTTTTCCATATCTTTTCCATACCTTCTGTCTTTTGCTCAGTTCTTTTTTCTCTCGTCTTTTCCATATCTTCTGTCTTTTGCTCAGTTCGTTTTTCTGTTTTCTTTTCCATATCTTCTGTCGTTTGCTCAGTTCTTTTTTCTGTCTTCTTTTCCATATCTTCTGTCTTTTGCTCAGTTCTTTTTTCCATTTCCTTTTCCATATCTTCTGTCTTTTGCTCACTTCTTTTTTCTCTCTTCTTTTCCATATCCTCTATCATTTGCTCAGTCTTTTTTTCTCTCTTCTTTTCCATATCTTCTGTCTTTTGCTCAGTTCTTTTTTCTCTCTTCTTTTCCATATTTTCTGTCTTTTGCTCAGTTCTTTTTTCTGTCTTCTTTTCCATATCTTCTGTCTTTTGCTCAGTTCTTTTTTCTGTCTTCTTTTCCATATCTTCTGTCTTTTGCTCAGTTCTTTTTTCTGTCTTCTTTTCCATATCTTCTGTCTTTTGCTCAGTTCTTTTTTCTCTCTTCTTTTCCATATCTTCCTTCTTTTGCTCAGTTCTTTTTTCTCTCGTCTTTTCCATATCTTCTGTCTTTTGCTCACTTCTTTTTTCCATTTCCTTTTCCATATCTTCTGTCTTTTCCTCAATTTTTTTCTCTCTTCTTATCCATATCTTCTGTCTTTTGCTGAGTTCTTTTTTCTCTCTTCTTTTCCATATCTTCTATCTTTTGCTCAGTTCTTTTTTCTCTCTTCTTTTCCATATCTTCTGTCTTTTGCTGAGTTCTTTTTTCTCTTTTTTTTCCATATCTTCTGTCTTTTGCCCAGGTCTTTTTTCTCTGTTCTTTTCCACATCTTCTATATTTTGCTAAGTTCTTTTTTCTGTCTTCTTTTCCATATCTTCTGTCTTTTGCTCAGTTGTTTTTTCTGTCTTCTTTTCCATATCTTCTGTCTTTTGCTCAGTTCTTTTTTCTCTCTTCTTTTCCATATCTTCCTTCTTTTGCTCAGTTCTTTTTTCTCTCGTCTTTTCCATATCTTCTGTCTTTTGCTCAGTTCTTTTTTCCATTTCCTTTTCCATATCTTCTGTCTTTTCCTCAATTTTTTTTCTCTCTGCTTTTCCATATCCTCTGTCTTTTGCTGAGTTCTTTTTTCTCTCTTCTTTTCCATTTCTTCTGTCTTTTGCTGAGTTCTTTTTTCTCTTTTTTTTTCCATATCTTCTGTCTTTTGCTCAGGTCTTTTTTCTCTGTTCTTTTCCACATCTTCTATATTTTGCTAAGTTCTTTTTTCTCTCTTCTTTTCCATATCTTATGTCTTTTGATCACTTCTTTTTTCTCTCTTCTTTTCCATATTTTCTGTCTTTTGCTCAGTTCTTTTTTCTCTCTTCTTTTCCATATTTTCTGTCTTTTGCTCAGTTCTTTTTCTCTCTTCTTTTCCATATTTTCTGTCTTTTGCTCAGTTCTTTTTCTCTCTTCTTTTCCATATTTTCTGTCTTTTGCTCAGTTCTTTTTTCCGTCTTCTTTTCCATATCTTCTGTCTTTTGCTCAGTTCTTTTTCTCTCTTCTTTTCCATATTTTCTGTCTTTTGCTCAGTTCTTTTTTCTCTCTTCTTTTCCATATCTTCTGTCTTTTGCTCAGTTCTTTTTATTCTCTTCTTTTCCATATTTTCTGTCTTTTGCTCAGTTCTTTTTTCCATTTCCTTTTCCATATCTTCTGTCTTTTCCTCAATTTTTTTTCTCTCTTCTTATCCATATCTTCTGTCTTTTGCTGAGTTCTTTTTTCTCTTTTTTTTCTATATCTTCTGTCTTTTGCTCAGGTCTTTTTTCTCTCTTCTTTTTCATATCATCTGTCTTTTACTCATTTCTTTTTACTTTCTCATTTTCCATATCTTCTGTCTTTTGTTCAGTTCTTTTTTCTCTCTTCTTTTTCTTTACATATTTTGTGTGTGTGTGTGTGTGTGTGTGTGTGTGTGTGTGTGTGTGTGTGTGTGTGTGTGTGTGTATGTGCGAAGAAGGACCATTTTTTAAATTTTTTAATTTTATTTGTTTTGTGTTTTTACATGTTTCTTTTTTGCTGGAGAAAAGGAATGTAAAACTGTTCAATAATTTTAGACTTCCCAAGCGCTTTCTGCCTCTTCACATGCCATTTTTAAGAATGTTCTTTTTCCGGTGTTGTTGCGAAGAACTTGAAAGTGCTTCTAAAGCCGAAAATTATGTACCATTTTTACTTTCCTTATCTCCAGCAAAAAGGAAACATAAGAATATTGGAAAAACTAAATAAAAAATTTAATAAAATCTTTCTTGTCGGTCGGTTTTGACGAAACATGTTTAAATAAAAGTTTGCTGGCCATATAGATATGTATAGTGTGTGAAGTTCTGTTTATATAATTAAGGAGGCATGAATCGCACGATAAATTATGTTTTTATAAATACTTTTTCATGTCTACTTAATTATAAAAGCGAATGTCTACATAAATATGAAATAAGTGTTATAAAAACAGGATTTATCGTGCGATCAGTGTCACTTTAATTATAAAAGCTAAACTACACACGCACATTATATATATATATATATATATATATATATATATATATATATATATATATATCAGGTTAACAAAAGCTGCCAAAAATAAAATGTAAATTAAAATTGAAAATTTGCGAATGGAATGAAGAACATATTATGAATTATCAAAATGAAATACTGGCTGGGGGAAAAACTACGAAGTCCTTCCATATTCTTTGTTGCCTAAGAACAGATAAATAGGCAACACTGAAAATGGTTGTGATCAAACAACTCAAAAATGCCATCCTATAGACTCAAATCTTCACCGAGCGACTTCCTTTACGGAAGAGGGAATCAGCGAAGCAGATAAAGATCAAAAGACTCAAGAACTGGGGCTATATGCCAGCTTCTCGAGGTGTTTTTTCTTCTTCTGTAAACTGTGATAAATGACATTTACTGAAACTTCTGAGCTTTCTCTTAGTCAGACGCATGTTCATTTTCATGAATACTTCGAATGTCTGTTTTTATAGGAATAAAAAGCGACATTCACAAAAATCAAGTTTAACACACATTTATGAACATAATACATTTCTGGTAATCCAATGACACAAGTGAAGAAAAAAAAGAACCTCTTTCATAACGCGTTTCGTTCCTAGAAGAAACTTCAGATTAATAATGGTTTTATTAATGGAGTCGTATATATATATATATATATATATATATATATATATATATATGAAATGATTTATTTGAACATTATTTTTTATCGATACTCGTATTTAAGAAGATATTTTGTTTTTAATTAAACAGTATTATATATTTATATCTATTGGCCTGATTATTTACGATACATTTTTATTACGAAAATGTATGTCATTCGGCAGGATTCGAATCTGCGACCCCTATCCACATAGGGGAAGCTACCATGTGATCTGGCACATCTTAGACCTCTCGACCAAGAATGACCATTCGTCTAAACAAATGTAAACTTGTTACGGAAATTAACGAAGATTAACGAAACTTGGTTATAAACAACCGACAATTTGAAATGATTTATTTGAACATTATTCTTTTTATCGATACTCGTATTTAAGTAGATATTCTGTATTTAATTAAACATTACGATACATTTCAGAGCAGATATGGTTATTGGGATGAATCGAAAACTGTGTTATATAGGCTTGATTAAAACCTGGTTTAGATACGAGTATCGATAAAAAAATAATGTTCAAGCAAATCATTTCAAATTGTCAGTTTTTTATGATCAAGTTTCGTTACTCTTCGTTATATATATATATATATATATATATATATATATATATATAGCGTTGGTTTTGCCATTAAGTCCAAGCTCGCACATTCCTTATCGTCTTTGCCTAAAGGCGTGTCTGATCGTGTAGCAATTCTTTCCCTAGTATTAGAGGGGAACACCAGGGTGACATTAGTTAATTGTTACGCCCCAACATTGGCTAGTTCAGATCAAGAGAAGGATGACTTTTATGATACCCTTCGCGAAGTCATCTCCAAAGTTCGACATCGGGATAAACTTATTCTTGCTGGTGATTTCAATGCACGTGTTGGTAGTGATCATTTGTCTTGGATTGGTGTTCTTGGTAGACATGGTGTAGGTAAGGTAAATGAAAGTCGTGTACGACGTCTTACAATTTGTAGGGAGTTTGACCTCTGCATTACGAATACCTTATTCCAACAACCTGTACACCGGAAGACCACATGGATGCATCCTCGTTCGAAAGACTGGCATAACTAAACGGAAGGACATCAATGACTTCAAAATCACTCGTTCCTTCCACACGTCTTGCTATCTTTCGGATCATGCCCTTCTCAGAAGTAAGCTCTCGTTGCACGTGCGGAGGCACAGAGTTACAAGATCGACAGTTCCCAAACTCATCAATGTGCGTCCTCTTAAATCCAGGGAAAAGAAAACCGAGCTCTCCAATAAGCTTGTCGAGAACCTTGAGGCTGTTGATGCAACTGATGATGTCGAATCTTCTTGGAAAGCATTGCGAGAAGCGACTCACTCTGCAGCAGTGGAGGTCCTTGGGATACCACGAAGAAAACATCAGGATTGGTTTGACGAAAGTAATGATGAAGTAAAAGCAATGATCAATCAAATGCACTCTTATCACAAATGTTGGATCGAGGACAAAAACTCGGCAGTGAAGCATGTGGTTTACAGGAAGTGTAAAGATGAGGTGCAACGTGCTCTCCGAGCTATGAAAGAATGTTGGTGGTACAATAAGGCAATTGAACTACAGGAAGCTGCTGACAGCAAGAACACGAAAGCCTTCTATGATGGTCTGAAAGAGGCGTTTGGTCCTCAGAAAAGCGGTGCTTCTCCCTTAAGCACAGCTAACGGAGAGGCATTGCTTACTGACAAATCGGATATCCTCAACCGTTGGAAGGAGCACTTTGAAACCGTCTTAAACACCTCATCTGTCATTGACAATGATGTCATATCTTCTATTCCCCAGAATCCAGATATTCCAGAATTGTCATTGGAACCTGCTTATCAGGAAGTATGGGAAGCCATCAAGCAAATTGCTTCTGGCAAGTCCCCATCACCAAAGGACCCAATTCCACCTGAAGTGTATAAGTATGGTGGGTATGCGTTGGTAAAAAAGCTCCATGCTCTTTTTGTGAAGATATGGAAAGCAGGTCGAGTTCCACAGGACTACAAAGATGTCTGCATCAAACATCTTTACAAGAATAAGGGAGTTAAGAATGTTTGTGACAACCATCGTGGGATATCTCTGCTTTCGATTGCAGGAAAGACTCTGGCTAGGCTCATCTTGAACAGGACCATCAAACATCTCGTTGATAAGGTGTATCCTGAATCCCAGTGTGGTTTTCGATCGGGTCGCGGCACCATTGATATGATCTTTTCCCTTCGTCAAGTGGCAGAAAAGGTCCGGGAGAAAAATCAGGAATTGTACATGGTGTTTGTTGACCTGACGAAAGCCTTTGACACTGTAAATCGCGACGCTCTTTGGCAGGTTTTAGGGAAACTTGGTATTCCCGATAACATGCGAAATGTGATCATTTCATTTCACGAGGGAATGAAGGCCAATGTTGTCTCAGATGGCATGATGTCTGATCCCTTCGATGTTACAAACGGGACCAAGCAAGGATGTGTAATGGCACCAGTTCTCTTTGCACTTTTCTTTCATGCTGAAACATGCATTTAGTGACATGGACACTGGCGTCAAGTTTCAATTTCGGTCATCCGGTGGCTTATTTAACCATCAACGGTTTAATGCCAAAACACTTCTCTGCACCGAAATTATTCGCGATTTGCTCTTCGCCGACGATGCTGCTCTGGTATCCACATCCTTCGAAGAAGCCCAGGCTCTTCTTGATCGTTTTTCTGCTGCATGCAAAGCCTTTGGATTGACAATTAGCATAAAAAAGACTACTCCAAAACAAGTTGAAGGTGTAAGGCAAAATCCACCTGAGTATAGATTTCCTGAGCGTAAACTGAAAGTCGACGGTCATGATATAAATTATGTCAAGTCCTTTCCTTACCTCGGTAGCAAGGTGAACCAAAGAGGTTCTCTTGACGATGAAATTGTTCACAGAATTGCTAAAGCCACTTGTGCCTTTGGAAATCTTCGTCATCGCTTGTGGGACGAAAGGGGTATTCGACTAGACACAAAAATCCTTGTTTGCCGTGCTGTTGTTCTTTCCATTCTTCTTTACGGCTCTGAATAGTGGACTCCGTATAGACATCACATTCATCAGTTAGACGTATTCCACAAAAGCTGTCTAAGCTCCATTTGTGGTCTTGGCCTCCG
Organism: Ascarosepion bandense; assembly: GCA_037127315.1. Lineage (NCBI taxonomy): Eukaryota > Metazoa > Mollusca > Cephalopoda > Sepiida > Sepiidae > Ascarosepion > Ascarosepion bandense. The sequence continues at coordinate 1,522,176 of JBBBDQ010000864.1, forward strand.
CGACAAGGTTTCAAATGCTGAATTGTTCACAAAATGCAAAATATCTGGAATCGAACCGTTCCTTATCCAATCGCAATTGCGGTGGGCTGGTCACGTCTTGAGGATGCCTGATGACAGAATTCCGAAGATTGCGATGTACAGTCAGCTGGCAGATGGGAGAAGGAATGTGGGACGGCCTTGGCTTAGGTACAAAGACAAGTTGAAGAGTAACCTGTCTGCAGTGAACATACCATATGGAGGTCTTGAAAATGTAGTGAGTGACCGCAAAGAATGGAGATCACGGTGTTTTGAAGGTCTCCAGAAGTTTCAATCTGAAAGCATGAACAAACTGAAAGAAAACCGAGAAAGAGCAAAACGACTAGCAGCGGCACCACTGTCTGCAGCGGTCAGTCTACATTCATGTTCTATTTGCGACCTTGTTTGCAAATCTCTTGCTGGACTAAAAAATTATCAGAGGCAAAAACATAAATGAATTTTATAAATGTAAGTTGTCTGAACCTCATACGTCGAAATCGACGGGAGAGTCCATCATATATATATATATATATATATATATATATATATATATATATATATATATATATGTGTGTGTGTGTGTGTGTGTGTTGTTTAATTACTTAGTTTATGGTCATGATTAAATTAGAATAAAGAATGCAACTGCAAGGACAAAAATGAATGTCCACTTCAAAGACTCTGCAACACAAGAGAAGTCATTTACAAAGCAAAGTTACATGACTTAAATGGCCAAAATATAATATATTTGGGATCGATTAAAAACATCTTTAAGACCAGGGTGTTCAATCACAAGTCTACATTAAAAATAGAAAACTGTACAAAATTGGCTAACCACGTGTGGAAATTAAAATCAAAATATGGCAAAGACCAAGACATAACCTGGAGTATATTAAAAACAGCCAAACCTTACAACGGTGGCAAAATATGTAGACTATGCCAGGAAGAAAAGTTAGAGATTATTGTATTCCTAAACAAAAACGAACTATTGAATGAAAGAACGGAAATTATCACTAAGTGTAATCATACTAAAAATACCTCTTAGATTCATACAACCATAAATGAAAACATTATAATTTCTTGTAATTTAAAAAATTGCACGTTAAAAAAATTCCCTGTCACGTGAGCGTTCAAAGAAAAAAACAAAAACAAAAAAAAATAAACAAAAACAAAAACAAAAACTAAACAAAACAAAACAAAAACAATACCGTTACCTGAGCGTTCTTAAAAAACGGTAAACAGTAAAATCAGTTACTGAAAATCGTCTGAAGACACCACTTATGGTAGAAACCTAGGTCGCGTAATAACTCGTTTACAAATGGAATATATATATATATGAGAGATGAGGTATTCGTAATTATTTACACTATATTGTTCGGGCTGTTCTCATCTTTGTTGCCATATTCACGACGATTCGGCCGTTGTAGGCACCGACCTTATTCAGGTGGCTGGAATTTCAAATTGAACCCTTTAATTCTTTATTTGGGTAAATTATTATCGTTCCAGGAGACATGCAACTTCTATATGTCTCAGTATCAACTCTAACTTTTTTTTGTAATCAGGTATTGAACTTATTTGGTCAACTTACTGGATCCAACCAAAGCTTTTATCCACTGGCCCAGCTGTTCTTGAGGACATCAGCGTATACATTTTTTGTACTTAAACCTAATGTCTCAGTAACTACTTTTTTAACAGAACTCATATAAAAACACCAATCACCTAAAGACGGCCGGAGAGTACGACGGCTGAAACGTTGTGAATATGACAACAAAGATGAGGACAGCAGTCTGAACAATGTAAATAGTGTATATAGGTTTCTAAATAAATTCCCGGTGAACAATGGCCGATCTCAAATCAGCAAGCGGTAACAATTATTTGTGAAAATGGGCAATTTGTAAACTCCTTTGACATGTTCAAGATATTGTTAGGGTAGTTGATGCAGACATACCATGAACACCAACAAAACTAACAAAGAGGATGCCTACCCAGGAAATATGAAAATGCCGTAAAATCATTATTTGAGACGTGGGGACATTTTAATTTCAGAAAAAATATTCACAGGAGAACCGAGAAAGTGATCCATATTATGGGAAACGGTACGACTGCAAAGGAACAAACTTTCCAATGAGATTATATATATATATATATATATATATATATATATATATATATATATTGTTTGTCCGTGAATTGTTAATGTTATTGACATCTTTTAAAAATGGGTTGTGTAATCTGAAAGCTTAGATTGGATTACAAAATAAATTATGTATCAATATTGTGGTTTTCTTTCTTTATTTTATGATAATGCTATTTAGCTTATCAGACAATATGAAAACAATTTACATAAAATAAATAGACAAAAGTTGTCTATATTTAATGAAACATGCATATATATATATATATATATATATATATATATATATATATATATACGTTTAAATGTTATTTTTTAATGGATACTCATATTTGAGTGGATGCTCTGTTTATTATTGTTAAACAGTGTATTTATTCACATCTATCGGCTTGAATATTCGAAAATATACGTCAGTATTGAAGTCATAAAAATATCGGCTTAAATATATTATGTAAATATGTAGGGTTATTAGAGACTATGAGGTCAATTGTTTTGAATTTTTTATAATATATGATGAGTTTAATTTGATTATTACTATTCACTGGTTTAACATTTCAACGTATTATATTTTTGAGAGTTTTTTCATCTTGTTTGTAATTATTATGTATTTGGTTGCAATAGTATAAGTTAATAGTATTGTGTTTATTTTGATGTAAACCATTATTATTAATATTAATTAATATTGGAGGCCATCTACATTAAATCGTAACAACCCACACTTAATAAAATCACCTTTAAATCCGGTCATAACACGTTACATTGCATTTGAATACATAGTTCTGTTGTCATTTCGCGCTATCACGCGGTGTGACGTCATAGAACCGCATTGCAAATTTGCGATCTGCGTTTGTTATTTTTGTTAACTATTGCCGTTGCCTAACGGAGTTTTATGTCAACACAAAATAAAATTGTCGCTGATGGTGGATGTTTTTGTGTTAACGTTCTTGTAACCTCTCTGAAGATGGCTCATGTGAGCCAAAAACTTAAAACCAACTTAATAAAAAAATTATCCAAATGTTGGAGAATATTTGTCTTTATTTTCAACTGAAATTAAAGCCAAAATACGACGTTTAGAACAGCTCATGATTAAACATAATAGGCATTCCTTGTCTCTTATATTTAACAAATATATATATATATATATATATATATATATATATATATATATATACTAAAATAAATTTTCAAAATTCAAAAATGTTGAATGAACATTTCAACATGAAATCCCTAAGAGAGATTTCACGCCTCCTCAGCAACAGCCAGTTTTCGTTTATTAAGCTAGACATGCCAAATTTCCGATCTCTTCACTTACAACTCTATCAAAAAGTAAAAACCAAAAACAGACTGATTTTCAAAAAAAAATTTTTTTGTGACGTATATTTCTCAAATCTTAACCGTTATTTATTATTTATTTTTTTAACTTGTATTTTTTATTTCTCTTTTTAATCTTATTTTTATTCTCATTTTGACTTAGACTGACTGTTGCTGAGGAAGCGTGAGATCTCTCTTAGGGATTTCATGTTGAAATGTTCATTCAACATTTTTGAATTTTGAAAATTTATTATAATTTATATTGGTTTTAATTACATTGAGCTCTCCTCCTGTATCATTTTTTAAATATTAATTAGGGTCAGGTTCTTCGAATTTACTTTCCTACTTTTCCGTTTCGGATTAAAGTAATTTAATAAAATAAAATTATTATTATTATTATTATTATTATAATTATATATATATATATATATATATATATATATATATATATATATATATATATAATACTGGAACTTTTTTTTTACTTTTTAATTTTATTATTGAATTTAATGTAAACTTGAAAGTAAAATCTCAAAATTTGAATTAATAAAGAGAATGTCTTTATGGTAGAGGTTTGTGAATATGTATCAAAGAGGATTACTTTTTAGCTTAGGGGAAAAATAATTGTAATAACCTCTAAATAGAAAAATCTATATTAATCCAGGTCAACGTATTTGAGCAGATTTTTATTTCTATGTTTACATGTAATCATCAATTCAGTTCTTTTGTTGAGCAAATTAAGGTTAAATGTATAGGAAAAAGAGGGGACTGTAATAACGCAAGGGTTGCACAGACAGGAAACGCTGAAAATGCTGGAACGCTGAAATTTTAAATGAATTTTCTTTTTGTAAATATCTAGGTATGTATTTCGAACTCGGAGAGCCGAGCTCGAATTCCAGTCGAATTCGTTTCATTCACTTACGCACCAATACCAATGGTAAAGGTATTGATCCATCTTTTCTCCCTTCCGCTATGGGTTGAATAGTAAAATAGATTGGGTTCTATAGCTTTAGCTGGCAAACGATCTACCACAGAAAGTAATGACAACCTACTGCGGGAAAATCTTCTGCCTAGTCGGACATGTCTGTTTTAAGACATGATCCCCCAAGCGTATATCACGTATGGCAATTACCCGACTGACTAAAAAATTTAATTCAGTTTCCTTATAGATTTATTTTTTGTTTTTATCACTTTTACTAGCAGTATAGCCCGGCGTTGCTCGGGTGTAATGAAAGCTTTAAAACTAATCCATGGTCCTGGAGCTCAGACTCTTTGGATGTTGGCACAAAGACTAAAAAGCAATAGTTCTTTCCAGTTAAAGCAAAACCGTAGACTGAAAGAAAAATGAATGGATGTATGTCAAATTTTGATTTCCTAGTATCGATATCAAGTTTTTTCGTTGTAAACTGAATTTTGAAGGCTAAATAAGTCCTCTGAGTAAATGGTATCATAGCTGAGACTACGAACTACAATTGTACCTACTTAGAGCCAAACCCGAAGCAAAAACTAAAATAAAAGGGCTGAAAAAAATACAAACATACAGGCAGATAAACAGACACACACACAAACATCTTGCCTTTTATATATTATCGATTTTCTGCACTATTGTAAGAACTGCAACCTTGAAACTTCTGAATATCGTTTCTTATGTGTTTGTTTATGAGTGTATCAAATTTGATTAAAATCGGACCACTTCTTCTATAACCCGATTTTTTCGATTATCGATTTTCGATATTTATCCGGGTTACCTCGACACAAAACCTAGCTAAGGACACTCGCAGACGCTTATAGTACAACTGTGTAAAATTTCAAGAAAATCGGTTCAGCCGTTTCGGAGTCTATAGGTAACGGACGGACGAACACACACACACACACACACACACACACACACACATACACACACACACACACACACACACACACACACACACACACATAGTTCCATTTATTATATAAGTTTAGATTATAGAGGATCCTATATTGTGTTAATCTGGTAAAAAACCTGCCATAAAAGGAGAAATGTTATGAAAACATGGATTGATTGTTTTTAAGGCTTATCAATATTTTGAAAATTATTTAAAACATAAAAATATTTTTAGATTGTAAGAGACTTTTGGGAAATAATAATGGTTTACTGATACAAGTTGTATTAATTAACCTATAACGGTGGCGGGGGGGGGTAGATTCATACTTTTCCAAAGGGGATTTGCTCGTAAGTGAATATAACGAACCAAACTTGAATTGGAACCCGGCTCTCCGATTTCCAATTCGGAGCCGTTATCCAATACATCAGTCGCACATGCAAGTTTTCAGAACCTGCTATTCCTAATCGGTTATTCATCTAGGTTCTGACAAGACTTGACGTTGCTTAACTTTGGTGAACGTACTAGAACCGGTGTTTCATCCTGATATGGTTGTAAATCCGTAAGAATTGAGACGCAAATTTACTGTGTATGATCTTTCAATTCAGGCACTTTCAATTCAAACTCTTTCAATTCAAACACTTTCCATATACATTCGCTTTGACTCAAACTTGATTCGAAAATTTATAAAAGATGAACTGGGATTTGATAGCAAATCATGAAAGGGTCAGTAAATTACTGACAGAACCTTTATCAACTTGGAAAACATGAAGAGGTTGTTCAAAGCATTATTTTAGAGGGCGGTGCCTAAGAAACCTGTCATGCTTATTTTTGATTGGTTAAAATTGCAATTACATCATTAGTTCAATCTCTCAATGCCAAATGTCTTTTGATTGACAGTTTTAAAAATACCTTCATGTGAATACAACATATATGAAGCGCATTTCGAGATCATTTCAGTCGATTCTGTTGCAAGCTACACTACAGTCACGACCCGTCTTACCAGCGAAAAGCAAAAACAACAACAAAAAAAAAAAAATTAAAACAAAAACACGTGAAGTTACCAAAGGAAAACAAAGATATCACTGTACAGGTGATAAACCTTAAAATAACAAGAAGATTCACAGGAATGTTATTTTAATTGCATTTGTTTTCTTTCTTTTTCTTTGTTTGTAGGTTTGGGAAGCGTCTCACAAGTTTTAACGACGTTGCTGAAGTAAGGATACATGTTATTTCAACATGGCTATTTAAGGAGCAGCATAGACTGGAACATCACCGTTTGGATTTTTAGTGGTCGAATTTGCAAAATTTTTCTCTACTCACAGAAATTATCACCGCCAGGTAATCTAATATAAACAATTTCTTTTTCCTTTTGATTCGGTATAACTTAGAGAAAACTGATGCTAAAGGAATGTACAAATAATCTTTTCATTTTCAAAAAAAAAAAAAAAAAAAGAAGCTGTTTTCGGTTATCAATCTTTCAACAAGTATTTATTTATTTTTATGCTATTCGCGTAGTCGTAGACTAAGTAACAATTCTAAAATGTCACAATTTTAAGTTTCTGCAATCTTTCAGGCCTTCTGCCTCGTTTTTTATTTTTTATTTTATTATATTTCGTTTTTGCAATCAGTCAGTTAAGTACCATGCGCGATACACGCTTTGGGCGATCATGTCTCCAAAGAGACATGACTGACTGGGCAGAAGATTATCCCGCAGTAGGTTGCCATTGCTTTCTGCGGTAGACTGGTTGCCGACCAAGGCTATAGAACCCAATCTGTCCTGTTATTTAACCCATAACTGGAAGGAAGATACGGATTAATACCTTTCCCAAGGATATTTGCGCGTAAGTGAATGCGAGGAATTCAACTGGAATTCGAACTCGGTTCCCCGATTTCTCATTCCGAGCCGATATCCACTTTTGCAATACCCTTCCCAATTTCTTAGATGACGCATTCATCGCCAATTAAGTTTTCCGTTAATATTTTTATCATTTTTCCAACCCTTTTTTGTTACCGCGGAGTTTTGGTTCTGTTTTACGGCACGTCACCCAATATATTTACGGCACGTCACCCAATATAGTGTTATTTAAGGCCAGAAAAGGTTTTGAATCGTAGTTGTTTTGTGCATCGCTTGACGTTATGAAAGGATCAGTGATGGTATAGGGTACAGGTTGGAGAAAGTTTTTTTTCTTTTTTTTTTAATCGTATCACCCTGATGTGCAGGGGGCTACGTAATAGTGAAAAGATTGGAAAAGAGAAAGCCGGAAACCACATCCTAAACAGGTAACAAGGGATGAGTCTCTTAACCTGTTCAATAGACGTGGGTGGAGTGTGAACCAGGCGATATATACATCTATCTACTCCAATTGAGAAAAAAAAAAAAAAACAAAAACAAAAAAAACAAAAACAAAACAAAACAAAAAAACAAAGTGAGAAGATTGGAAAAGAGAAAGCCGGAAACTACATCCTAAACAGGTAACAAGGGATGAGTCTCTTAACCTGTTCAATAGACGTGGGTGGAGTGTGAACCAGGCGATAGATACATCTATCTACTCCAATTGAGAAAAAACAAAACAAAACAAAAACAAAAAAAAAAATGAGAAGATTGGAAAAGAGAAAGCCGGAAACTACATCCTAAACAGGGAACAAGGGATGAGCCTCTTAACTTGTTCAATAGACGTGGGTGGGGTGTGAACCGGGTGATAGATCTATCTACTCCAATTGAAAAAAAAAAACAAAGTGAGAAGATTGGAAAAGAGAAAGCCGGAAACCACATCCTAAACAGGGAGCAAGTGATGAGCCTCTTAACCTGTTCAATAGACGTGGGTGGAGGTGAACCAGGTGATAGATACATCTATCTACTCCAATTGAGAAAAAACAAAAACAAAACAAAAACAAACAAAAAAACAAAGTGAGAAGATTGGAAAAGAGAAAGCCGGAAACCACATCCTAAACAGGGAACAAGGGATGAGCCTCTTAACCTGTTCAATAGACGTGGGTGGAGTGTGAACCGGGTGATAGATCTATCTACTCCAATTGAAAAAAAAAAACAAAGTGAGAAGATTGGAAAAGAGAAAGCCGGAAACCACATCCTAAACAGGGAGCAAATGATGAGCCTCTTAACCTGTTCAATAGACGTGGGTGGAGTGTGAACCAGACGATAGATACATCTATTTACTCCAACTGAGAAAAAAAAAAAAAACAAAGAAAAGAAAACAAAAAAAAAACAAAGTGAGAAGATTGGAAAAGAGAAAGCCGGAAACCACATCCTAAACAGGGAACGTGGGTGGAGTGTGAACCGGGCGATAGATAGATCTATCTACTCCAATTTAAAAAAAAAACAAAGTGAGAAGATTGGAAAAGAGAAAGCCGGAAACCACATCCTAAACAGGGAGCAAGTGGTGAGGCTCTTATTTGAGATGCTGGTTTATAATACAAGTTATTTTGTATTTAGTTTTTGATGATAGTTGGTTATTAAAGTTTGCATTATTACATTTAGTAGGTTACGAAGCCTGAAGAGTTCTTATTCTTTTTTTTCCAGCTTTCAAAGGTTTTATTCAGTTTAGGTTGGAGTTTTTATTCTTTATATTTTGGTACAAAGTTTGATTTCCTTTACTGGGAGTGAAATGACTAAAAAATAAATAAATAAAATAATACCATTAACTTTAATAGTATTATTACTTATTTATTTTTAATAATTTCACTCCAAACAAGGCGGGTCCGCCACTAGTGAGCAAGAGGTTACATGAGAGAAAAATGGGTACAGGGGGTATTGAAAATATGTACGAGATTCAAGAAGATAGAAGATGGTAATTGACGTTACTTTTAAATTTTTGTTATGGTGGAATAGATGTCGGCTCAGAATGAGAAATCAGAGAGCCGAGTTCGAATTCCAGCCGAATTCTTTTCATTCTCTCACGCACAAATACGCTTGGGAAAGGTATTAATCTATATTTTCTTCCCCAGCTATGGGTTAAATAGTAAAACAGATTGCGTTCTATAGTCTTGGTTGGCAACCCGTCTATCGCAGAAAGTAATGACAAACTACTGCGGAAAATCTCATGCCTAGTCAGTCATGTTTCTTTCGAGACATGATCGCCCAAGCATGTATCACGTATGGCAAATAACTGACGGAATATTAATGGAAGCAATTAAACGGAAGGGAGTTCCACAGGCGGAAAGTGCAAGAAAAGAAACTGTTCGAATAGTTTTGAAAGAGTTCTATATTGCTTGTTTGATGATATTTTGTTCAGGTTTGACTGAGATGATGGCAACTTATGAGTTCGAGGTACTTAATGCCTGGTCTATGATGGGGGATTTTCGTTTTTTAGTAGATGTCAGTATGTGAAATGTGTATGTCATAATCGGAGACTGGAAAGAAAAACCTTTTTCCTCCCTTTGTTGCCATTTGTACAACGTTTCGGCCGTTGTACGTTCCGGCCTTCTTCAGGTGTTAGGAATTTCGAACCGAACCCTTTATAACTCCTGACTTCCAATTGAGGCATTACTACGCAAGGAAAGAGAATGATATAGCCCAGTAATAAAGGGTTCGGTTCGAAATTCCTTTTATCAATATGATAGCTGAGGAGGTATTAAAAAAACGCGTTAAAGTAAAAAAAAAAAAAAAAATGTGAATAGTTTGCTTTCTCCCAAGCTCGCTCTCATCTAAGTCTCGTTAGCCCTGCTATTTGACCCATGCATGGATGGAGAAAAGTGGCCTCCATGCTTTTTCAATGTCAGTCAGTTAAGTGCCATACGTGATACACGCTTGAGCGATCATGTCTCGAAAGAGACATGACTGACTGGGCAGAAGATTATCCCGCAGTAGGTTGCCATTGCTTTCTGCGGTAGACTGGTTGCCGACCAAGGCTACAGAACCCAGTCTGTCCTGCTATTTAACCCATAACTGGAAGGAAGAGACGGATTAATACCTTTCCCAAGGGTATTTGCGCGTAAGTGAATACAATGGATTCAACTGGAATTCGACATTACAGATTAGGCGATCTGCTTTTACTGCTTGAGCTATAACTACAATGTCACCTAAACATAATATATTAATTTGTATAACAATGTATAATTTTCTAGTTATATCTGTTTAAAATGTTTTTCATAGACATTATTTGTGCAGGTGGTGTAAATGGTTAAAGGCTCGGGACGAGAAATCAGCGAACAGAGTTCGAATTCCGGGTGAGATTATTATATTCACTTTCGTGCCATAGGAAAGGCATGGATCCGTCTATTCTCCCGTCAGCTATGAGTTAAATATTATGACAGACTTAATTCTCTAGCCATAGGCGGCAACCAGTATAGGAGGATAACTCTGAATTCAAAGCCGTATGTATCCGTAGTGAGGCACATACTCGAACTATAAGTAAGGTCCGCTCAACATAGTTGCAGTATAAACCACTGGTTGGCTCTATTAAAGAAATACAAATGAACCTGAGAACATGGACATCAAGCTTCTTGAGGGAACCTACTCTCGGATGCAGAGAGCTATGTTTAACGTCTCTTAGCGACAAAAATCCAACAATCACAGATTTAGGGACACATCCCTGTTATTTTTACAATCTTGTGTGAACGCAGAATACGCTTTGCAGGAGAGTGCTAGCGAGCAAAACAAGAACATGTGGCTGATCTACTGTTCTTGTCATCAAACCACCTACATTTACCGGCTATGTTATGACACATAATGCCACCCTAACTACTTTACGACCTTGATGCAGGACCGTGATGATTGGTGTGATAGTGAATATTCAAGCTAACTCGACCGAATAAAACAGATGAGCATGCTTGGAAATGAGCAAGCGTGCTGAAGATGAGAAATCATACAGATTTACAGGGTACCTTCAAATCGAAACAGCTCTCATGATGGGACATCATTTTTGGAAACGCCTAATTTTACACACCAGAACAAAAAATTATCTACTGCTTTATATATATATATATATATATATATATATATATGGCGGACCTGAAGGAGATTACCACCACCTTTAAATTTGTTGTTTTTCATTTTTTTTTTCAGTGCAATCTTATCGATTACACCCTAAACTATCCGATTGACAAAAAAAAAAAAAAGAATTGGGGAAAATTTCAATATTTAAACAATTTTAGGGGGACTCAGTTTTTCATACAACGTTATAGTAAATCGATCCTCCATTTTGGAACCACTCGCCGGTACGACATTACCACCACCTGTAAATTGGTTGATTATCAATTTTTTTTTTTTTTTTTACTTTTTTCAGTGCAATCTTATCGATTAAACCCTAAACTTTCCGATTGATAGAAAAAATTTGTAAAAATTTCAACATTTAAACAATTTCGGCCGGGGGTGGGGAGGCTCATTTTTTTCATACAACCTTATAGTAAATCGATTCTGTGCAATTAATGTTTTTGCTTGTGCATATTAAACAACTGAATCCTTTGCGAATTTTTTTAATAAAGCCATTCCTGGAGTTTCCGAGGAAGACGATATCGTAAAAACTAAAGAAAACTTGAAAAAGACAAAAACAGGAACAAGAACTCGTCCCCCCAAAAAAAACAAAACAAAACTAAGCAACCCCAACGCGAGTAGTTCCAAAATGGAGGATCGATTTACTATAACGTTGTATGAGAAACTGAGCCCTCACCATAAAAGTGTTTAAATATTGAAATCTTTTCAATTAATTTTTTTGATAATCGGAAACTTTATGTCTAACCGATTGAGGCTGCGCTGAAAAAAGTAAATAACAAAAAATGAAAAACCACAAATTTAAAGGTGGTGGTAGTCTCCTTCAGGTCCGCCATATATATATATATATATATATATAGTGTGTTTGGTTTGGTTTGTTTAACGATATATCAACTCCTTATGGATCATTTAATGCCGAAATTTAATTTTTTGTGAGCTTCAGTAATTTTTTTTTCAAAAAATATATTGCTGGTAATGTATTATTAATTATTATTATTATTATTATTATTATTATTATTATGAAAATGTATGGCTGGTAATTTTTTGTCATATATTTTTTTATTAATCATGATTTGACTTCAATTTGAGTGTTCACTATATTCCTATAGTTAGAACCCTAACAGGTACTACAACTCCGGATCAGAATGGACCTGGGAACGACAGCAATTAAGAGGTGGTTTCACGCTCCTCAAAACCTCCCGATCGGAGGCCTTGCTGCAGGATGGAGTTTATAGTCATACCCAGGACACACACACACACACACACACACACACACACACACACACACACACACACACACACATATATATATATATATATATATATATATATATATATTTTAATCGTATCACCCCGAACAAGGCGGTAACGCCACTGATGTGCAGGAGGCTACGTAATAGTGAAAAGATTGGAAAAGAGAAAGCCGGAAACCACATCCTAAACAGGGAACAAGGGATGAGCCTCTAAACCTGTTCAATAGACGTGGGTGGAGTGTGAACCGGGCGATAGATAGATCTATCTACGTGTGTGATCATTAATGCACTTTAAGTAAATTGTTTTAAGTACTTGCATATATATTTGGTCAGCATGACCTGACACAGCCCCATAAAAGAAATACTATGCTTTGACATTCTTCCAATGGATATTGTCTCCCTGTCTTCTGTATTTATCATAATCTCTATTTTTTTTTAATTTCAACTTGTTTTGAAATAACTAGCAAAACCAGACAAAATAACATTTGGTATACCGCTTAAGTTATTAATACAAATAATCCTCCTTTGATCCATTGGCACAAAGCGTACAACCTATGCCCGGAAATTATTTAAATATATTGATATTATCCCTATTAATTCAACGTCTAAGATTTTACTTTTTAATTTTATGTTTAAGTTTTAGTTTATTAAATTATTACTGAAAGAAATACTGTTTATCTTATTAGTAAAGGAAATATTTTATTACTGGTCGAATCGTGTGACGGACGGACACGGCTCTTATTATAGTATTGATATGAAATTGTGACGGATGGACCCGGCACTTATTATAGTATAAATGCCACGCAGATTGGTTATCTATACACTGAGTCTATGAACATTGAAGGTAGAAAAAATATAGAAAGGTAGACCATATCTGGAGCGTGAATGACACATATTAAGAGAATGTGTAAACTGTACCTTAAACATCTAGATTTTTCTTTGCTAAAAAGTGTCTAAGGTGAATTTACACGTGTACAAGTGGGAAAGCTTTTTTTCCATACACTATTATGGAATATTGGCTGGTTAATTTTGTTTAGATTTTATTTAGATTCTTTTCTGTTTGTTTATATTTCCATCACTTTTTTTCTAAATTAAACTAGCAGTATAGCCCGGCGTTGCTCGGGTGTAATGAAAGCTTTAAAACTAATCCATAGTCCTGGAGCTCAGACTCAGCCTAAAGAATATTTGTGTGAAGTTTGGTGAGAATCGGATAAAAATTGTGGATTTTTACAAAGGACATACAGACAGATAAACAGACAGACACACAAACATCTTGCCTTATATATATATATATATATATATATATATATATATATATATATAATCGTTTTTCTGCACTATTTTAAGAACTACAACCTTGAAACTTCTGAATATAGTTTCTTGTGTCTTTGTGTATGAGTGTATCAAATTTGATTAAAATCGGACCACTCCTTCTATAACCCGATTTTTTCGATTATCGATATTTATCGGGGGTACCTCAAGACAAAACCTAGCTAAGAACACTCGCAGACGATTATAGTACAACTGTGTAAATTTTCAAGAAAATCGGTTCAGCCATTTCGGAATCTGTAGGTCACACACACGCACGCACGCACGCACGCACGCACACACACACACACACACACACACACACACACACACACACACACACAGAGTTCCATTTATAAATAAGTTTAGATATCCCACATTGTGATAATAGAAAACCTGCCAAAAATATCAAAACACCGTAAAAACCTAGTCGCAACTTTACTGTGAATGATATGGAGGTTTAAAATTTATTTTTTGTACAAATAATAGAATTAGATATCGGCTCGGAATGAGAATTCGAAGAGCCGAGTTCGAATTCCAGTCGAATTCGTTTCATCCACAAATACCCTCAATCCATATCTTCTCCCTCCAGCTATGATTTGGATAGCGGGACAGATTGTGGGTTCTATAGCCTTGGTTGGCAACCGGTCTACTGCAGAAAGTAATCTCACCTTACTGCGGAAAAATCTTCTGCCTAGTCAGTCATGGTTCGAAAGAGACATGATCGCCCAAGTGTGTATCACGTAGGGCAATTAACTGACTGACTGTAATAGCCGAACGTAAAGAGAGTTATTTTAAACTGAGCTAAAGATGGAACATGGATGAACTTCAGGTAATATTCGATGTTAAGCTTAATCCTGGAGATTATTTGTCGATCAAATTGTTGCAATCACGCTAAATAATTCTGAAATTCCAATTGCAACTGAATTCTAACATACAGATATAGCCGCAAGGATACACAGCTGAGTGGATAAAAGACTTACTTACTACCCCCCCCCCCCCCGTCAACCCCCCCCCCCCCCCACCACCACAAAAAAAATTCAACTTGCAGAAAACTCTATTCAGATGACAAGCGCCTACCAAACAATAATTAAAAAAATGTCTACAATGATTGTTCCCTACGAGGGAGGGGGTATATGAAGCCAAGGCCCCTCTGTTGCCCTCTAACTTTTATAAGCTTCAAAAATTTATGAAACGGCTCACTCTGATTTTGATAAGATTTGATCTTTAGCACTCGTCTCTCTGTGTCTTCTTTTCCTTAACTTTTTAAGGACACATACAGAGTTTTGTAGAAGAAAAAAATCAGAGCAGACAAATCGCACTGTCCTGCTAGTATTGACGTTAGTATTATTAACCCCTTGATTTTGTTTTGAAATTAACCTCTCTTGTGTTTCAACAGCTTTAGAGTGGAAAAGAGTGGAATAGATTAGAACATCACTACTATGAATGAAAAGTTATTTCGTTTAATTTAGTGACCTAACATACTTAAAATCATTCCTAAGTTGTGTATACGATAGGGGTGTAATATGAAAATGAAGACGCTGCTTGAGCTTGCCCCTTTTCCGCCTCAGAAAAATCTAGGCTTCTAAGTCCCCCACCACTTTCAGAGTTTCACAATCGCCACTGGTCGTCCCATTATCAGCGGTGGATATGTTCCAAGAAAACCACTCGATATATGAAACCGCCAATCGTACTTAATTTATATATAAACTCACACTTAGTTTTTTGTTTTTTTTTTATCCCTCTACACCTATTCACTTTGGTTTGGATCACCTCTCCAGTCCGATAACATGAAGAAGTCAACTTCCTGATAAATCGGCCATAATTGGATTCGAACCTGGATAGAAAGCGAACATTTTAACCACACGGGCACAGGCACATTTAAAACCACCCCAAGCCTTGTGAGTGAAATTAGTCAGACGGAACTATTTGGGAGCCGTCGATGGTTGTGATAGCATAAAGCCACAAGTCATCGTGACAGAGGATTTGAACGGACTGGCCTTGTCTACCTGTTGATCACGCCAGATAATGCCTTCTCTCTTAGAAACTGTAACTAAGTCACAGTCAGCATACGAATACGAGCGGCCATCCACCATATCTATTAATACTAAAGTGCAATAAGCCATAAAAAAGTATACCTCGGGTTACGTCGTTTCTAGTTAAGCCATTCTCGATTATACATTGTTTGTAATATACACTCCTGATCAAAAATTTAAGACCACTTAAAAATCTTTAAAAAGAAATTTTTTTTATGGATAGATTTTAAACTTCTCCCACTTAAGGTTACCAATACTACAATCTAAAAGGTTATGGAGACAAAAAGCTACATTCCAAACATTTTATTTAGAAATTTACATTTTTATAAAATGAGGCGATTTACACATGATCAAAATCATAAGACCAGGGGTATAAATTGTTAGATCTATGGCAATTCTAATGTTTTTAGTTCAGTTAGAGATTAGCAATCACTGCGTAAAGGTGTTACCATGCCTAAAGCAAGCAAACTTACCGAAGTTGAGCGTTCTCGAATTCTAAAATTCCATAAGCAATGTTTGTCACAGCGGGCGATCGCAGCTCAGGTAAATCGCAGTAAAACTGTGATTTGTAACTTTCTAAAGAACAGTGAGAATTATGGAAAAGCAAAATACTCTGGTAGGCCCCCCAAAATTTCTCCTGCATTGATTAGGAGAATAAGACGGGTTGTTATGAAAGACGGGGGACTTTCTTCTAGTCAAATTAAGGCAGTCACAGATGCTGATTGCAGTCCCGTAACCATCAGACGACACTTAAGACAAAAAGGCATGGTAAATAAAAAGCGTAAACAAATTCCTCAGCTGCTTCCACGTCACAAGTTGGGCCGCTTAAAGTTTGGTCGTGAATACCAAACATGGGACATTGAGAAGTGGAAGAAAGTCCTGTTTTCTGATGAGAAAAAATTCAATCTCGATGGTCCTGATGGCTTCCAACGATATTGGTATAACAAAAACATGCCTCCTGAAATTTTCTCCGCACGTCATAGTGGTGGAGGGTCTCTAATGGTATGGGGTGCCTTTTCTTACAGAGGGACAATGGAGCTCCAGGTAATGCAGGGTCGTCAGAGAGCGGCTGGTTGTGTTAACATGATACAAAAAGCATCTTTGATGACGGAGGGCCATCGTTTGTGTGGGGATGGATGGTTATTCCGACAGGATAATGCTGCAATCCATGTTGCAAGACGGACCTTGACCTTTCTACAAGAAAATGGGTCCATCTCTTGGGACATCCTGCATGCTCACCGGATTTGAACCCAATTGAAAATGTTTGGGGATGGATGACAAGAGATGTTTATCGAAATGGCAAACAATATTCAACAAAAAATAAACTTTGTGAAGCCATCTTCAGAAGCTGGAGCAACATCCCCCGCACCTTAATGGAAACACTTATTTCTAGCATGCCCGACAGAATTTTTGAAGTCATCAAAAGCAGTGGAGGTAAACTTCATTATTAAATTTGGTTGTTAAATATTTTCATACACTTTTTGTACAATTTCGTAGAATTTTTGTCTCTGATCTTATAATTTTGATCAAGTGTAAATCGCCTCATTTTATAAAAATCTAAATTTCTAAATAAAATGTTTGGAATGTAGCTTTTTGTTTCCATAACCTTTTAGATTGTAGTATTGGTAACCTTAAGTGGAAGGAGTTTAAAATCTATCTGTAAAAAAAAAATTCTTTTTAAAGATTTTTAAGTGGTCTTAAATTTTTGATCGGGAGTGTATATATATATATATATATATATATATATATATGGAAAAATAAATAGTTTAAGTAATTTTATTCGACTTTACGTCTGTTCGCCACAAATATTGAAGTTTTAATATCACTAGAAAAACGTTAAAAGCACATGAAATCATGTCCTATTGATGCTAACGATTCACAGCCATCTACGTCCGCGATGTAAATAAACATATTGCACTCAAATTTTCGATACCTCAATTTAAATTGAATTTTCAAAAATAAAAAATGTTTTCTTGAAGCTATAATTTTAGCTTTAATAGAAAGCAAAGAGATTAAATTTATTAATTACAGTAAGCAAAATACCCTGATGTATTTCAATCCGAAATTATATTGAGCGGAATAAAAAATTTTAGGTTTAAAATATTTTTTTAATTTCAAATTTTCCGCAATTTTTCATCGATTGCAAACAGTAGCCAATTCTCGTACAAAAATAAAATACATCTCACTGACACATTATTTTGTTCAAATTACCGAATTTAAACTTACCTGAAGTTCCCTTGAAACAAGAATTACTTGCTTACTGCCTGAAATTTTTCAAAAGAACGTTTCTCAATTACGGTAGCCGTGTTATCACAGCTGTCAACACCTTATCAGAGGCGTTAACGATGATTTACAGTAGCTGGCCAAAAGTATGGAAGACGAATTTGGTATAAAAAGGTTTATATACGGACTTTTTTTTCATGTAAGGGAGGACAACCCTTGAATCACGTGACCTTTTAATGATAAAGATCGCTTACGGCTACCCGTACAAACAAAATACGGGTAATCAACATGCAGAAAATTAAAATGTTTTAATTATAATTAATAATTATAAAAATAATTAAAATGTTTTAATTATTTAAAAATGAGCACCCTTATTCATCGTAAGCTTTTAGATTTTTCGATTAGTAAATATATTCGCCACACATTAATTTAAAAAAATCTGAGAGACCTATGAAGAGAAAAATTTTTAAAAATTGAAACTTTTTAGAAATTACTTAATAAAAAATAATAAAAATGAAAACAATTCTTGTAAAAATTCATTATTAATGGAAATCTTTTTTTATTCAGTCTATGATGCCATTTTAATTTATGTTTATAAAAGCAATTAAAAGTTTATCTAAATAAAAAATGGCATAGTTTTATTGCATTTTTGTTTGCGCAGTTTGGAGCAGATTTTCTAAAAATGAGCAGGTTTTGAAGAAAAAAAGACAGTTGATTAGCATTCCCCAATAACTCCTGAATTTAATTAAAATTATCTATATGTTGAGACCTAGTCGCATTTTTTTTTTTAAATTTATTGGTGGGGGTAACATATATATATATAAAGGTTTTGCCAATATTTTCTTAAAATAATTATTTCAAAACTGATTTTAGTCAATTATAAATAAGTTCTGAAATTTTCATTAAAATCCGACCATTATTTTATTTTTGCAAGAATTTCCAAATTAATGTGTCTTTCACAGTCAAAAAATGCCTTTGCGTAATATTACGTTTTGACGTAATAAACTCTGGCGTCAATTTATGCCTTGCACTGACAAAAGATTTTCTACCACCTGTTAGAAACAATTAAAAAAATTGTAAAAATAATTTTAAAATGTTTTAATCTATCCTCTTCATGATAGCATAAATATTTTGCCGAGAAAACTGTTTTTATTTAATTTGAAGCCTTTTCCTTTAGACTATGCTGTTTTTTCAGCAATGTTTTTGGATATACCTATGAATGTAAATAATGGAACATTTAACATAAATTAGCTTTTTTCTATTATCGCAAAATAATTTTAATGACTGTATTTGTTATTCACCTTACAAAACCATATTTTATAATTTCTTAGAGTAAATCACATTCACAAATAAAGACTCCATGATGTACTATAAAGATCGCCAAACTTTACAAGTATGTATGTACATGTATTCGTAAATTTAAAACTAATCCACGGTCCTGGAGCTCAGACTCTTTGGACGTTGGCACGAAAGACTAAAAAGCAATAGTTATTTCCAGTTAAAGCGAAACCGTAGACTAAAAGAAAAATGAACGGATGTAAGTCAAATTTTGATTTCCTCGTATCGATATCAAATAAGTTTTTTCCGTCGTAAACTGAATTTTGAAGGCTAAATAAGTCCTCTGAGTAAATGGTATCATGACTGAGACTAAGAACTACAATTATATCTACTTAGAACCAAACCAGAAGCAAGAACTAAAATAAAAGGGCTGAAAAAATACAGACATACAGGCAGATAAACAGGCACACACACAAACATATCTTGCCTTTTATATATATATTATCGATTTTCTGCACTATTGTAAGAACTGCAACCTTGAAACTTCTGAATATCGTTTCTTATGTGTTTGTCTATGAGTGTATCAAATTTGATTAAAATCGGACCACTCCTTCTAGAACCCGATTTTTTCGATTTTCGAGATTTATCGGGGGTACCTCAACACAAAACCTAGGTAAGAACACTCGCAGAAGCTTATAGTACAACTGTGTAAATTTCCAAGAAAATCGGTTCAGCCGTTTCGGTGTTTATAGGTAACGGACACACACACAGAGACAAAGTTCCATTTATAAATAAGATTAGATTTAGATAACCTCGTCATATCGAGACTTCCGTATGGTTGTTAAAGCCGTCCAGAAATATCTAAACTGTCAGCTTATACAGCTGCTTTCTCAGATCAATGGTTAAAACGTGAGTAAAGCTTGTGGGTCTTGGCGAAGATCATCCTTCTTCGAACGAAGATCAGAATCACAAAGAACTATACCAAGTAACAGAAACCACATCACTTGAGGACTTTCAACAACAGCAGCAAATAAAATAAATCACAAATGTAATTTGAATAGAAAAAAATGACATAATCCAGATGTTGGCATTCCACACTACTTACAATAATAGTTTAGGAAGAAAACTTCCTCATGAATACTGGAAAGAGTGATAATAGCTACTGGACCAGAGAAATCTATTTTCCTGAAAAATTATCTTTATGAGAAAGACAATTTTCAATTTAGCACTAGCTCCTCGGCCATTGAATAAGGAAACGGCTAATGTTACCATTACTATTTAGGTTTAAGGAATAAAAACAAAAAAATGCTGAGTCAGGACTGTTTTTTGCTGTTTGATTTGTTTTCTACGGCTTTGAAGTCAAAAGTATTTTTTAGAATAAAAGAATTTGGGGGAGATAATAATGATTTAATAATAAAATTTCTACTAATTAACCCATAGTTGGTGGGGAGAAGTAGATTTATATCTTTTCCAAGAGTATTTGTGCGTAAGTGATTATAACGAAGGCAACGGGAATTGGAACTCGGCTCTCAGATTGACAATGCCGAGACGTTATCCATTACACCACCCTTACATCCAAGCCTACAATACCCAGTATTCCCAAGCGGTTATCCATCGAAGTATTGATCAAACTTAAACTTGCTTAACTTCGGTGGTCGTATTCGAGAATTGGTGTTTCAATGTGGTGTGACCGTAAGCCCAAATGGAGAAACAAATACGAGAAAAAGAGGATTTATAAAGGTTCGAGTACTGCCGAAGGCAATAAGACATAAATTCATGGTGGAATATCAAATTAAAAAAAAAGTTGTCTCGAAACTCTCCCGCCTTTGACAGACTGATATTTTCCAGGTGTTTCAACTGGCTAAGTGATTGCATCTTCAGACGTTTGTAGTCATTAGTCATAATGCCATTTATTGCCTTAATTATTTCACCCTCAAAAAAGGCGATAATGGCACTAAGATGTCAAGTTGATACTGGGAGTGGAAGAGAATGAGAAAACATTTGGAGAAAAGACAATAAAACGTTTCAAGAAAACGGAAGATAGCGATTGATGTTGCATTTAAAATGTTTTACCGACTCTTGTGAGTCCGGGTAAATAAGGAAACAAGACGTAATGAAAGGAATACATTGACAACATTTTCTTAGAACGAATCAACTTTATATTCGACAAGGATATGAGAGGACTGTTTAATTTTAAACAAAGAATCAGAAAAAATGTTTTAAAAATGTCTTTAAAGAAATATACACGGAGGAAACAAATTTTATTCTTTGAAGTTGTAGAACGTTCACAAAAAATCATCAGTTGATGTTTTTGAAGTGATTGTTAAAATTTCCGCTGCTGTAGACGTATCTATACGTCTTTACGAAACTTTACATTGCCTACAGTCGACGTATATATACGTTTGAAGGACTCCGTGAAATGTTAGTCCATAAGGTTTGTTTGTTTCTTTCTTTCTTCATCTCTCTCTCTCTCTCTCTCTCTCTCTCTCTCTCTCTCACACACACACACACACA
The DNA here is from genome assembly GCA_037127315.1 of Ascarosepion bandense. Classification (NCBI taxonomy): domain Eukaryota; kingdom Metazoa; phylum Mollusca; class Cephalopoda; order Sepiida; family Sepiidae; genus Ascarosepion; species Ascarosepion bandense. Next base: position 1,544,057 of record JBBBDQ010000864.1, read on the forward strand.
CACACACACACCTTAAAAGCCAACATGATTCTGCTATAAATGTGTGTTTAGCGTAATAGGAACCGGCAAGGTGATATCAAATTCTTGTCTTGGCTATTTGCCTTAATGTCCTAGAAATACTAATTGTTTACATTTAGTGGCATATCAACATCTCTATGGGTTATTTAATGCCGGAATCTAAATATTTTGTACGCAATTTTATTTATTTATTTTTAGATAATAATGGTTTTAGTGATGTAAGTTTTGATAATTAACCCATAGTTGAGGCTATAAGAGGTCTATTCATAACTTTCTCTTGGTTATTTGCGCGTAAGTGAATACAACGAACTCAACAAGACTCAGGACACGGCTATACTATTACTATTTCAGATTATCCAATACACCACCCACACATCCAAGCTTACCACACCTGATATTCCCAAGCAGTCAGTCACCCATCTAGGTACTGACGAGATTTGTCGTTGCTTAAGTACACTGATCGTACGAGAACAGGTGTTTCAACGTAATGTGGTTGCTAGCCCTCCTAGAGAAAGCAATTTTTAAAAATTAAATGTTGACAATGCAAGGCCCAATAACCAGGTTATGAAGATTGGCATGAATTGATCATGTTTTCCCCACCAACTTAAATAGCTTAAATAGCAGAGCAGACTGGTTCGTCAAGTCTTGAATAGCAGCTAGTATAAAAGGGAAATTACGAATTCAAAATGATGACATGAACAACGGGAAAACCATTCCCCTATCATTATCAAGAATGCATTGCAATTTTTAAATATGATAGCCAGGAAACTGTATGAGGCCATGATCGTTTACATATTGAAGAGACATTGTATTAAAATTTTTTTCCATGAAATCAATATTCTAGCCACAGCTGAATGATGAGAAAGATTAATTCTTAGTTTCTCCCGAGGCGCATTAAGCAGCTAGTGAACATATTGGTGTCAAACTGGAATTTAAACATTGTTCCTCGATTTCATTTACTGATTTGTCAAACATTTGGCCACCCGCACTTTTACGAATATTTTTATTGCATTCTACGAATACATGACTTCCTTTTAAACCACACTTGCTTATTCCCACAGGTTGACTATCATACATCACTCACAGAAGAAGACATGGCAGTTCCATATTTAAATTTCTTGTTCATTCTGACCGCTTTTTGTTCCGGAAGTCGAGAACATAGTAAGTATGATTTTCGAATTTTCCGTATTTACTGAGCATTGCTTAATCTACGTACCCAGTGAATATTCAAACTCAGGACAGGTGTAATTCTGATCAGCTGGTGAGGTACCTTTTGCCTGTCATCATATACTTGCTATTCTAACAGAATTTTCCTCCGAGCAAGTCAGTGGTTTCCAAACGCAAGAGGAAAGCAAATGAGGTAGAATTATTGAAAGACACAAAACTAGAAATAGTTTTTACAAAATTCGTATGCAAAAAATAAATATGATTTTAAAAATATTAGTCTTTGCCTGTATTTTCGAGATGAGGCAATATTTACAGTATTTACATTATTCGGACTATTATCCTCATTTTTGTTGCCATTTGTACTACGTTTCGGTCGTTGTACACTCCGGCCTTCTTCAGGTGCTAGGAATTTCAAACCGAATCCTTTATTACAATCACTGGAGTATATCATTCTTATTCCTTGCCTAGAGCCTCTTCTGGTAGTCATGAGTTATCTCCCTCTAACTCTATAAGTTACTTGTTCACCACCGCTGTAGCCTAGTATTGAACTTACAACTCCGAGTCAAGTCACAGGAACTATTCAACGTCTATATTCACTGGGCCATATGTTCTTAAAGACAAGAACAACTGAATTCAAAGACGCCGTGAAATGTTGTTCCCTAAAATATTATTATGGATTACTTGTAATTACATACACAAGTCCCAGTATAAGTAGTTATAAATAATTATACACCTGTTTTATCACGGTGATATTTTTGCATTATATCAAGTATTAATAACAAGGGTCCGTGAATTAGAGGAGAGAGTTATCAGTGATAATATTTTATTTCGAATCCGGGGTTATCTCCCTTTAAACGTCTGTTTTTTTATTTTTAAATGAACTTTTTATCACAAAATTTGGTGAGCAAATTGTACATCCGAAAATGCAGAGCAGAGGAAAAAAAATTCTAACCACTAGAGTAAGTCAGTAGACCTTATTTTACTTTGTTTTTTATATACGAGGTCTGTCGGTAAAATAAACGGATGTGTGAGCTATGGGCGAAAGAGGGCTGCATCATCAGCTAACATGACATCTTAGGAGTATATATCTATAATCTTAACTTTTTAAAACTATTGAAATTTTTTCACATGCTTTTGTGGCAGAAGAAATCGTGGCCGATTCATCACAACAATGCACATGCTCAAAACGCCCTGAGCATCCGGCAGTTCCAGGTCGAGAAGAACCTCGCCGTACTAGAAAACCTCCCTATTCCCCTGATCTTGCTCCGTGTGACCTTTTTATTTCCCCCAAGCTCAAGGCTATCATAAGGAAGGGGTCACTTTTTTGAAAACGCAGAGGTCATCGAGCGGGCGGTAATGATACAGCTGAGGGGCATACAAAAATAATCCTTCCAGCACTGCATAGAAGCGTGACAAAGAAGGATGGATAAGTGCATTAAACTTGCGCAGGGTTACTTTGTTGGAATTTAAATAAACTGTGAGATCAGTCCTGTTACTTTTTAAACAGAACTTGTATATATCTAAGTTTTGGGTTTAATCTTTTGAGCTGTGTGAGTGATCAAGTTTGTCTTTCTCTCCGATTCTCTGTTCTGCCATCCATTTTCCCTCTCTTTCTTTTGATTTCATTAATACTTGATGGGCTTAAGCAAATGGATGGCAAAGCAAGGTTTGAGAGAAATACCAAGACTGAAGGTATTAAGAACAACAAGAGACAGGAAGATGTGGAGGGTCATGATCGCCTACGGCCTCAAGGGAAACTGTACGTAAAAGATATCCAGTAACCCGTCCAATGTTCTTTCCTCATTAATTGGTCTTAGAAATTTTAACTGTTTCTTTCCGATTCCAAGTAGAAATATGTTTTGCTTCCATTTTTTCTAAAAACCTCCCCGTTGTTCACATGCCCTGTCTATGGTATTTTCAGCATCTTCCTATAAAATCACAACTGTTGCCTGGACTCTCACTACGATGTAGGCGGATTGATATTCCGTACTAGTTTAACAGTCTTTTTTTTTCTGTTGTATCGCCGAGGTGGCAGTACGATACCAGATGATGTGCTCTGAAGTATTTACAGCACAATATCCGTGCTAATGAATATTAAGTACAAACAAGAAAAACACAGATAAGACAGAACAACAATATCTAGAAAGAGAGGAGAGGTTAAATTGCTAGAGTCGCAGAAAGCACATTCCGATAATAATCGTCAATGACACTTCGACACCTACACCTCCCCACATGAGCGGATGCCCAATGTAGATGCGGCACAAGGTCATTTAAGTGGGAGCACTGAGCCTTTAAGCTCGGACAAAATTTCTTGTCTGATTTTCCCCAGACGAGACTCTACCCACTGGCGGAACCGCGTCTGGGTCCCTCTCCACCCGAAGATAGAGTGTCTGACAAAGTGAACGACTGACGCACGCAGTCGATCCCCTCAGACTATCAATGACACTCCGAACTCCTGAATGCTATTATTCTTTATTTATATAGCTAATTTGGTTCACAGACCATTCCATATTTAAGAGCGCTAAAGAGGTGTCAGCTGCTCTACAACATTTTCTAATGAACTTTCTTGTTTCTTTATACTTTATTCACATCAAAAGATTGGAACTTACCCAGATCCTAAAGTTAGAGACTGTGCTTTGCAAATTCAATGCCGAATCGAATTTTGAGTGTCAAATTCCCAAAGGCTTTTATTCTTATTATGTTCCCCCGCCATCCTGAAAAAAAATCACATCCATGGAAGGAAAAAAATATTACCAGCAATACATATTTAAAGGGGTGGGGAGGAATTACCAGCAATACATATTTAAAGGTGGGGAAAAATTACCAGCAATACATTTTTAAACGTGGAAAAAATTACGAGCAATACATTTTTAAAGAGGGAAAAAATTACCAGCAATACATTTTTAAAGGGGGGAAAATTACCAGCAATACATTTTTAAATGGGGAAAAAATTACCAACAATACATTTCTAAAGGGGAAAAAATTACGAGCAATACATTTTTAAATGGGGAAAAAATTACCAGCAATACATTTTTAAAGTGGGGAAAAATTACCAGCAATACATTTTTAAATAGGGAAAAAATTACCAGCAATACATTTTTAAATAGGGAAAAATTACCAGCAATACATTTTTAAAGTGGGGAAAAATTACCAGCAATACATTTTTAAAGGGGGAAAAATATTACCAGCAATACATTTTTAAAGGGGAAAAATATTACCAGCAATACATTTTTAAAGGGGAAAAATATTACCAGCAATACATTTCTTGAAAAAAAAATCACACGAATCAATTGCAAAAATCTTATAGGCATTAAAAAACCAATTGGGGTTGATATGCCGTTAAACAAAATAAACCAAACCAAATTGAGAATGGACGAAGTAACAAGGAAGCTTTAAAGAAAATGGCAACAAAAAGAAATCTTATGACCAGAGCCAGAAGAGACAGCTGAAAAACATAACTCAGTTAACTCTCACGAAGCATACTGATGGCAAGTGGGATAGAGGCAGGCAATGAGTCACTTACCTTATGTTAATGGATGGCGGAACTAGCCTTAACAAAGAAAGAAAAACTGCTGTGAATAAGGGATAAGAATTTGTAGAGATCCAAGTTTTATCGTTTCTCCTAAATCTTGTTTTGCTATCCATTTACTCAAGCTCATCAAATATGTTAGGCGCTATCTTCCTCAGTCCCTCTTTCTCTTAATTTGTCATGTGAGTATCAGATTTTCCAAGCCCTCCTTCCACATTATGTATCCCAGAAATTTCAATTATCTCTTTCTGATTTTAAGTATGTTTCCATTCTTTCCATTTTATCTAAAGCCTCGTCGTTGCTCACATGTTCGGTTTGCAGTATCCCCACCATCCTTCCGTAGAACAATATTTTTGTTGCTTCAAATCTCTTCTCCATCTTTGAAGAGATTACCTAGTATTGGCTGCCATATAGAAAGACTGATATCACGTAACAGTTCAGTACTCTTTTCTTTGTTTCAATTGAAGTTTTTTCTTTTTTGTATTACTCTGCTTAGCTTTTAGAATGCATCTTTGGCTATCTCGATACGTCTTCGGATTTCGGTAATGCATTTCTGTCAATACTTCCTAGAAATCCAAAAATTTGGCCATTTTTGTGTACTCGTTAGCAAGATCACTTGATCAATTACGACTGAGTAGTGATTTCGATTACGTAAGATGTTCCACATTTTCAGCCTTGTGCCACATTTAAGCTACGCTTAGTAAATCACTGTAATTCCTAAATCTGGAAATGTCACTAAAAGTCACTTCCGGTTAGTAATAGGAAGTCACTATAACCGCAAAGTCAATGCGACCATGAAACAGTTGACGCAGTTATTTCTAAACAAATGTAACTTGCAAAAAATAGCAGAGCCGTTAGATATAACTTTAAAATATCCCTTTTGTTCAAGAATCATGTAAGGTTTAATTATCCAAAAGCTATTTTCATTTTGGGGGTGGGAAAATTTCAATTATATTTTCAACTTAATGATGTTCGTTTTTCTTAAAACGAAAATTGTCCGGGATTTTTTCAGTCTTCGACTCTGTTAAAAGATACGGAAAAAACATCCTTTCAGTCTTCGACTCTTTTAAAAGGTAGGAAAAAACATCCTTTCAGTCTACGACTTTTTTTAAACGATAGGGAAAAACATCCTTTCAGTCTTCGACTCTTTTAAAAGATAGGGAAAAAATCCTTTTATTCTTCGACTCTTCTCCAGCCCAGCCATGGGTTAATTAATAGCACTTTTATCTGTAAATCTTTATCTCTCAAAAAGTTCTTACAATCGAAAAATATGTTCTGGCTTTAAATAATCTTAGCAATATATATATTTTTTTATACAGCTGTTAATTTGAGCAAATTCATTAGGTAGATTAAATTCGCGGTTTCCTCTACCTCTCCTGCTTACATTATGTCTTGTGAATGTTAAATTCGCCAAGCCTTCTTTCCTTATTTTTATCTGATAACCAATTATATTTATCTGTTGCAACGCAGCTACGGCTTTTTGTGTTCCATTGTCTTTTATTAACGTTTCTTGGATATCTAAAATTCTGTACTTATTTGATTTTGGTATCTTCAATCTGTAAGTCACATCTTGGAATGTCGCTCTGGCTGATGGGATTTTTGTAATATAAATAAAGAGTTCATGCCTTATGGTGATAGTAATATTAGCCATTTCCTTATGAAGAAACATTCAGCATTCATCGAGCGAGCAGCCAGTGCCATCCACTATCGACTGACATTTATAAAGCCTTTCATTTTGGAAGATATCTTTCGCTATCCCAATGCGTTTTCAGATTTCAGTGTCGTACTTTCTGTTCTCTGTCAAAACGCGTCCCATATTGTTGTTTGAATTTTGGTATCTCCAATTTGTAATTTGCATGATGGGATTCTTCTTTTTGCTGCCAACCGTGCGTTCCGTCTTCTTGAGGTTTATGTTCCATCTTTTTCGCTAGTCCTTTCTTCGCGATTTCTTTCACTGTCTAGTGCAGTCCTTGTAATTTCCTTTCCATGTCTGCTCCCATTATTGTGCCATCTGCATATCTTATGTTAAGATTGTGTCCGCCAATAATTAATTTTGGTAGGACTTGCAGGTTATTTAAAGCCAGACAATTTTTTTACACTAGAACTTTTTGGCGACATTGATGATTTACTGATACAAATCTTAATAATTAACTCATAGCTGTGTTGGAAGTGATAGATTTAAGCCTTTCTCTAACGACATTTTTATGTTTCTTAATACTTTGTTTAGCTTCTGGAAGGCATATTTCACTATCCAAATGCGCATTCGGATTTCAGTATCGTATTTTTTTTCGTCTGTTAAAACACATCCCAGGTATTTAAATTGTTGTACTTGTTTGATTTCGGTATCTCTAATTTGTAATTTGCATGATAGGGGGTCAACATTTTGCTGACAACTATGCATTTCGTCTTCCCGCATTTGAGGTTTAGTCATTTTTTCTAAGGGAGCCTTTATTCATCATCCGTTACACCCAATGGTGTGTAGGGCAGCAACAAATCTTCTCCACCTCTGCCTATCTTGGGCCAGACTAGTCAATGAACCCCAAGAGTGCTGTATGGCATTCATCTCATTCTCCACCGTACTTCTCCATGTTGTTCTTGGTCATGTGGAGTCGAGTGCAGTGCTGTTCTTGTGACTGACTGTGGACCTTTCCGGAGCACATGCCCAATCCATCTCCACCGCTTTCTTGAAATGATGGTGCCCATGTTCTCTTGCTTGCATCTCCTCAACAGGTCTTCATTGGAGATCTTCTCTGGCCAAAATATTCTCAGTATTCGTCAGAGGAATATGGTGTAAAAAGATCGAAGTTTGGCGAGATCCGACTTAGCCATTCTGCAGAACTCAGATCCGTAGAGGAGAATAGATACAACATAGACTTTATAGACTTGATAAAATATTTCATACAACCTTAGTAAACTATTGCTTCTGTAGTGTGTTCAAGGTTCACTCAATGCACTATATTTATGACTTTGTGTCAGACTTACTTTCTTTTAGTACATATTGATTGAGAAACTGATAAGCAAATATGGGAAAAAAACCATGAAGGAAACGGGTTTTTTTTTGTTTCTTGTGACTGGTATTTCCTTTCAGAAGGTCTCTCTCGACTCCTATCTTTCGTTTTTCTCTATATAATTCTACTTCTTTCTCTCTCATTTGCACCTCTCTTATTTCCACCTCTCTCCCATTTCTTTTCTTCTTTCTTTCTTTCGCCCTTCTTTCTCACTTCCCACTGTTTCACCTGTCACCCTCTTTCTTTAATTTCCTCTTTCATTTTTTTCTCATTTACCCTTTTCCCCTCTCATTTCCACCTTTCTTTCACCTTGACTCTCAAATTTTCCTCTTCTCTTCCCTCCGGTCTCTATCACCCACACGCCTGTATCAATCTACGTGCATTAACACGCGTCCTTTTTGTTTACATTTTCTCTAAAACTTCGTCGTTGCTCAAATGTTCGGTTCACTGCATTCTCAGCATCCTTCTGTAGAACCAAAAGGAACATCTTCAGACTCACCATAGGACTCATTTCAAACAGAAGGAAATATCGACGAGCACCCGAATACTCAGTAACGAGTTCCCTCAATGAATGAAATTTCCTTTCAAAATTTCTTTCTCACCCTCTCTTTCTCACACTTCCCCTTTCTTTCTTTCTCACCTTCCCCTTCTCTTCCTTTTTTTCTCTCTCTTTCTTTCCTATATTCTCTTTCTCACTTTCTCACTTTCTTCTTTCAATCTCTGTCCTCCTTTTCTTTCTTTTTCTCCTATATCATCTTTTGCCATCTTTCTCACTTTCCACTCTCAGTCTCTTTCACCCTCTTTCTCGCATTCTCCCCCCTCTCTCATTTACCTCTCTTCATCCTTTTTCGCTCTCTCATTTCCATTGCTCTTTCATTTCCTCCTTTCTTTTACCTCTCTCCCACCCCTCTTTTTTTCTTTCACTCTTTTCATTATTTTCCCTCTCCTTTCTCTCGTTCTCATTTCCCCCTCTCTTTCTTCCTTTTCTCTCTCTCATTTTCTCTTTCTTTTCTCCTTTCGCTCTCTCTACACTATGAAATTTCCTCTCTTTTCCCTTCGCTCTCAAAATTTCAATCTTTCTTTCTCTCCTTCACACACACACACACACACACATCTGTTTACCTAATCACAAGCAACAGCAAAAAAGAATGCGAACAGATTTTGTGCTTCTGGTTGTAACATTTAAAGAAGTAAAAGAAGCAAAAATATAAAAATGGCTTCTAAATTCTGTTACTGTTTATCCACTGATAAGATCGTTTTGACATATTTTCGTTTCTCTACTTTTTTCGGTAATTTGAATTGCATTTTCGTTTAATTTGATTTTTTTAACAATTGACGTAAGCAGTTTAATACTATGACCTTTTTTTTATATAAGTAAACGATCTGTTTGTCTTTAAATAACAAAAAGTCGGGCAAAAACCTGTATAACGTATGGAATGTTTCTCATACAACTTCTTCGGATTTGCTAACTCATCTGATATACATTATAACTCATGCATTGCATACACACAAAGTATAAACTAGAATTAACATAATTGTGACAATATTCAACGTTGGAATTCTATAATAAAAACTAAAAAAATATTTAATGTAATAGAAAAAAAAATGTTTTTAAGAAATGCAAGTTCATCAAAAATATGTCAAGTGCAATTTTTGTATGAGATACTAGTTGGTATCAAAAGGTCTGCGTTCTTAGAATTTCTAATAAACTCTATAATGAATTCTAGTCATGTGAGAGAGCCGATATATTTTCAGTTACGGTCCTCACGGACAGGTCCACGAATTACTTTCTACATTTCCTGGCGTTTTGCTGGTGATTTGTGGGTCAGATCGCTCATTATATTGAACCGTCATTTGTAGCATTGCAACTCAGACCATATATATATATATATATATATATATATATATATATATATATATAAAACTAAATCTAATCTAAACTTATTTATAAATGGAACTTTGTGTGTGTGTGTCTGTGTGTCCGTTACCTATGGACTCTGAAACGGCTGAACCGATTTTCTTGAAAATTTATACAGTTGTACTATAAGCGTCTGTGAGTGTTCTTAGATAGGTTTTGTGTCGAGGTACTCCCGATTTTAATCAAATTTGATACACTCATTGAAAAAGACATTAGAAAAAGACATTCAGAAGTTTCAAGGTTGCAGTTCTTACAATAGTGCAGAAAATCGATTATATATATATATATATATATATATATATATATATAATTTTTGTATATATGTATTTTTTTCAGCACTTATTTTAGCTTTTGCTTCGGGTTTGACTCTAAGTAGGTATAATTGTAGTTCTTAGTCTCAGCCATGATGCCATTTACTCAGAGGACTTATTTAGCCTTCTAAATCAGTTTACGACGAAAAAAACTCATTTGATATCGATACGAGGAAATCAAAATTTGACTTACATCCATTCATTTTTCTTTCTGTCTACGGTTTCGCTTTAACTGGAAACAACTATTGCTTTTTAGTTTTTTGTGCCAACGTCCAAAGTGTCTGAGCTCCAGGACCATGGATTAGTTTTAAAGCTTTCATTACTCTCGGGCAACGCCGGGCTATACTGCTAGTTATGCTATAGCTATAAACTGTTAAATGCGTTAAAATGAATGAGTTATATGCAATTAGATCATTAGTAATTTTAAACGTAAAGCTGAAATATTTTGATATTTTTACCTTTTTTGAGTACATGATAAAATCGAATTTTCGGTTTGAGAGTGATATTTTTCAAGAACTAAAGCTAATTAATTTTCATTGCTTTTGAATAAAAGTTCATCGAGTTATAACACAGGATTATAAAATTTCATAGCTGTATATATATATATATATATATATATATATATATATATATATAGGTAGGTAGGTAGGTAGGTAGGTAGGTAAAGAATAAATAAGTATAAATATATGTATATACGCGTAGATACAAGTCAATATGTAAATATTAATCAGGCGTGAATAGAGCAATGCTGTATAACAGTAAAAATATATATTAGTAAATAGACATATTATCCTACGTTTTTGGCACGATTCATGCGTATTAGCAATCATCAGGTGCATATTAGGCTTTACTTTCGTCAACCGGCCTGAATATTTAAGAAATCGTCTTTAAGAAATATATGCGCTCTCAGGCAGAATTCGAACCTGCGTCTCCTTTGGTAGAGAGAAATCGTCGTTAGATCTGACGTGCCTTAACCGATGCGGCCACATTGAAGCTTTGCCTATCAAGCAACACTTGAACATTCGAAAAATCTCTGGTCACATATTTTTCTTCAATATTCAGGCCAGTAGATGAAAATAAATAAATATACTGCTTAATAAATAAACAGAGAATCTACTCAAATATGAGTATCTAATAAAAATAATGTTTAAAGCGATAAGAATCTGTAGGACTAATAAATTTTAAAAAATCTATTACTCCTTTAGAAAATTAAGCGGACATTGAAATCAACACTTAGAGGCGACAGTCTGTTTCACGCTATAAGCAATCGTCAAGCCATGAGCGTTGTTTTTGCTCGACTTTTTATATAAACAGTCGAGTAATGCATTGTGGATAGTTTATTGAACAGTTGTTTTGGTGGGCGGTAACGGTTGTGTTTCGAATTATTCTAAGGGCGATTCAGTGGAAATAATTCTGGATCTAAATGCAGGTTTTGACCTATTTATAGTGCTGTTAGTTTACGCTTTTATTGTTGGCTGTTATTACTACATCTTGTTTATCTGTGTGTAAGTGGCTTGTTAATTTGTTTGCTGTGTTTACTTGTTTGTTTTATTTTATTTCATTTATTTATTTTCGTTTATTTTTGTTCATTCTCAGATTTCGATTTTTAAGTTACGTAGTAAAAAATGTTTTCGTGTCTGAATTTCAAGATGAATTCTGATCGTTTATTTAGCAGTTTGTTTTGACCTGCGAAGTTAATTAGGAGGTATTTTTCTACCGGCAAAATTTGCAGGTTTTGGACAGTCTGTCGGTTCTGGGTGTTGCTTCAGTGTCCACCTTTATATATACATACGCTTTATCTTTGATATTGAACACTTTCATTTTGTTTCGTTTTTTTGGGAGACGGAGAAAAAACAAATGACGCTCAACAGAGAAGACATTACAAAAACAACTTCACGGAACTTTGAAGTTGGTACGATTAAAATAACACCACTCAGCTAAATGAGAATTTTCAATCCTTATCATCTGTTTGCCTAAAATGACTTTCCACCAGTAAATAAGGAAAAATAAAAAAACAAAAATAAAAACAAACAAAAAACAAATAAAAAAATAAAAAAAACCCAAAAAACTAAAACAAAACAAAAACAAAAAAACCCAGAAGTGTTGACACTAAACACCATTACAATAATCTAATCTTTGTGTGTGTGTGAATGTGTGTGTGTGTGTGTGTGTGTGTGTGTGTGTGTGTGTGTGTCCGTTACCTATAGACTCCGAAACGGCTGAACCGATTTTCTTGAAAATTTACACAGTTGTACTATAAGCGTCTGCGAGTGTTTTTAGCTAGGTTTTGTGTCGAGGTACTCCCGATAAATATCGAAAATCGATAATCGAAAAAATCGGGTTATAGAAGGAGTAGTCCGATTTTAATCAAATTTGGTACACTCATAGTCAAAGACATAAGAAACGATATACAGAAGTTTCAAGGTTGCAGTTCTTACAATAGTACAGAAAATTGATAATATATATATATATATATATATATATATATATAAACACTTTCATTACACCCGAGCAACGCCGAGCTACACTGCTGGTATATTTATATGTATATAAAAATATGTGTGCGTGCATAAATTGAATTTAATAGTATTAACGTAAATATAATTGCGAATGAACTAATAAAATATACACATATTTTTAATAAACTGTTGCATTCTTCCTATTTCAGAATGTTCTTTGTCCAATCACAAACGATTTTGTCCTGACCCAAAGATGCTGTATGCCTACGATGATACTGCTAGAGAATGTAGACTTCAAAAACACTGTCCAGGAACGCCGATTACGTTCTCAAGTCTTAGCGATTGTAAAGCACACTGTACTGATTCAAATATACCCGCCCAGTGCCTGCTCCCAAAAGCACAAGGGTCATGTTCAAAGTTATTTTATAATTTCTACTACAATTCGATTTTGGGAGTTTGCGAAGAGTTCGTCTATAGCGGATGTGGAGGTAACACAAACAACTTCGAGACGCTAGTTGAATGCGAGAAAACGTGTAAGGTTTCAAGCCCGGCCACCAAACAACACCCAAATATTTCTGTTGGTCCAGATAACAGTAATAATCATTTAATTGATAATTCTTCTTATTCAAAATCTCGTGCGCGTAGATCCACTATAAATGCTACAGTTGGCGATGAAAAACCGCCTTATTGCTCAATGCCTGCTTTAAAAGGTAACTGTTACGATGAGATCAATCGATTCTTCCATGATCCAACCGACGGGCATTGCAAGCCTTTTATTTACAGCGGTTGTGGCGGCAATTCAAACCGGTTTTCTACAATCGAAGACTGTGAGGCGACTTGCGCGGATCCGTGCACGATCCCCGTCAATACTATTTCTTGCTTTGAATCCCCATCTATCCGAAATTTCTACTACAACCGGACAATTGACGTCTGCCTGCCGTTTGAGATCGGAATGTGCAGTAGAAGCAGCAACAATTTTCAAAGCAAAACACAATGCGAAAAGAAGTGCGTCAAAGATGTCTGCAAGTTAAATCCTCTGCCAGTGCTTTGCGAAGATGAGGTAAGAAGGATTTACTATGATCCAAAGACTCAAACCTGTAAACATTTCTACGATGCCTGCCTGGGAGACGGTAATAGTTTCGCGACTGTACAAGACTGCGAAAAGAAATGTGTGATAAGACATCAAAAATGCCACCTCGCCAAAGATCACGGTCATCCGTGCCGCCATTTCTATTACAATGCCATAAGCAAGCAATGTCAGAGTTACAGCGTAGGAAAATGTGCTAAGACACTGAACAATTTCTTAACCCACAGACAATGCACATGGTTGTGCGAGGAGAATGCATGTGTGCAAAAAACAGCACCAAGCAACTGTGATTCATCAGTCTCACGACATTTCTATAACCTGACAACGAGAGAATGTGAGAGAATGCCCCGTGGTAAATGCAGTAGCAGTTTGAATGATTTTGAAAGTAAAGATTATTGCCAAGCGAAATGTTTCTTCAAGGACATTTGTAAAATCCCGGTGAGCCAAGGCACCTGTAATGGTTCAGAATCTAGGTGGTACTTTAAAAGTAAAACTGGCCGCTGTGAAAAGTTTTCTTACAGCGGTTGCGGGGGGAATGCAAACAACTTCCTGACGAAGGCCATTTGTGAAAAGGCGTGTTTTCAAAATCCCTGCCAGATGCCGAAAGGTCCAGTACCATGCAGGACACCTCAGCATAACTACTATTATGATTTGAAATCAGGGATATGTTTTTTCAGCAACATTACTTGCTTAAGCGGCGGTGATCGGTTCTCGACACTTGAGCAGTGCGAACAGGCATGTATAGTTGATAACCCGTGTCGTGCACCCGTCCAGGAGACATCTTGCAAAATTGCGTTCACACGTTATTACTATGATAACCGCACCGGAAAGTGCTCTAGTTTTGAGTATGCAGGCTGCGGTGGAAATGCAAATAACTACAAGTCACTCGAAGAATGTAACGCCGCGTGTAAAGACAAAGAGGAAAACCTTATTTTATATAAATCCATAAATACGAATAGACCAATCGGAATACTTTCCAACGTTAGCGAACGTGGCTCGTCTATATTGGTTGATGGCTATATAATATTACCACCGGAATCTCGAGCAACTAATACTACCAGCGATGTCGGAAAAATTAAGTTGGATGACGCTACACATACAGATGCACTAGAAAGCAGACCCCACCAAAAACCACGGATAATTGACGATGAATCAACACTGTCCGGAAATGCAAAGTCTAATGGGAATTCGACGCTTGAGAATGATGAACCTACAACTGAGGTTGACGGGAATGCCGACCAAATCGAACCCGACAAAAAGGCTGACCGTTGCATCTTACCCCTATGGATCGGGTCATGCAGCAAATCTTTAAAACGATTCTTTTTTGATTCGATCACCCATACATGTGAGCAATTTATTTACAGTGGTTGCGAGGGCAACGCAAATAACTTCTTAACAATGGAAGGATGCATGGAAGCATGTGTGAACATATGCCTCGCCCCAGTTGAGTTGGGGCCGTGTAAAGTAAAAGTTAACAGCTATCGTTATAATACTTCATCTGGAATGTGTGAGAAAATCCCAGTCAGTACATGTTATAACAGTTTGAATAACTTTCAAGATTTGGATACTTGTGAGAGAATCTGTGTCACAGATGTTTGCCTGCAGAGAAAGAAGACAGGATCTTGTAGAAGCCATGTAAAGAGATACTATTATGAACCGAAAACCGATCAATGCCTTCCGTTTATATATGGAGGTTGTAATCAAAATGGTAATAATTTCTTATCCCGAGAAGAGTGTCAAAGACAGTGTTTCCATCTGGATCATTGCCTCTTACAACCCGAAGACAACATCTGTTCAACGTCACCTGAAGTCAACCGCTTCCACTTCAACGCTATTTCCGGAGAGTGCGAAGCTACAAACAAAGTTCCTTGCGATTCGCGGGCAAATAACTTCAAATCTTTGCAAGAATGTGAGTCTCGTTGTAAGCAGCCGAATCCCTGCACCTCTCCCACAAAAACCGAAACGTACTGTAACGTAGATTCTAAGTTTACTAGATTCTTCTACAACAGAATCAAAGGGATTTGCGAAAAGCATTTCGTATGTACGGTAAGTGGATTCGAAACCTTATCCTCGTGTAAAGCAAACTGTCTTGTGAACGTCTGCACACTTCCCAGTGAACACGGCCCGTGCGATCTAGACCGTTTGCGTTACTATTATAGCCAAGAAAATGAAAAATGCCTACCGTTTCTCTACGGCGGCTGCTACGGCAATAACAACAACTTCGAAACGGTTGATGAATGTGCTTTCAGATGCGAACCAGATCGCTGTAGTCATCCTAAGCAAATAGGGTTTTGCGATAAGCACTTTAAGCGTTATTTTTACGATTCAAAAATTAGCTCTTGCGTTCCGTTTAACTACAGCGGCTGCGGTGGTAATTCCAACAATTTTCCAACTTTACAGTCCTGTCAAAACGCCTGCGGAACACAGAAATGCAGTTCATCTTCTGATAAGGAAAAGGCACACACCGTCTGTAAATTAAAACCAGAAGTCAAAGACTGTACGCACTCAACTCAGAAACACCAATTTTATTATAACTCTTCAGCTGGACTTTGCATGAACTTCGAGGCGGGTAAATGTGGCAGTGACGTCGGAAATAGATTTAGTAGCCTTGGCGAATGCGAAGAAGCATGCCGTAGAGATGTGTGTCAATTACCTCCGCTCTCTTTATACTGCGATGACCTGAATAACGGACGCTTCTTTTATAACACCTCAACTGACTCTTGCAGCTCTTTTGGCGATGGAATTTGCGGTGCAAACAAGAACAGTTTTTCCGACGTTCAGCAGTGCGAAAGCAGATGCCTCAAAGACATTTGCTATTTTACCAAAGACCCCGGGCCGTGCATGGCGAACATGGAACGCTTTTTTTACAATCGCTTATCAGGCGAATGTGAAAAATTTTATTATGGCGGCTGCGGCGGTAACAAAAATAACTTTGACAGCAAACAGCATTGCGAGAAGCGATGTATAAAGAATCCGTGCAAACTTCCTTATGATTCAGGAAGAGGTGAAGCGTCTATTTCAAAATACTACTATGACAGTAAGAATGGTCAGTGTCGTAGATTCCTTTATAGCGGCTGTGGCGGTAATCTAAACCGCTTTGACACCGTCGGGGCCTGTTTGCAAAAATGTCAGCCCAACAGTTGTAATCTACAACCTGATACTGGTCCATGCCGGGCAAAGATTTACCGTTTTTATTATGATTCGGCGCTTGGAAAATGTAAAAAATTCACTTATGGAGGTTGCAGAGGCAATGGAAATAATTTTGAAACAATTAAACATTGTGAAGAGACTTGCCAAAAAGACCCCTGTGAACAACCCGTCAACATCGGCAATTGTAAAGCTTCAATTAAAAGGTTTTATTTCAACTCGATGACTGGTGAATGTGAGCTATTTTACTACGGTGGTTGCGATGGCAACGAAAACAATTTCGGGACGGTTGAAGAGTGCCAAAAACGATGTGCCTGTAGTCTGCCACCAAAAATTGGAACATGTCACCAAAAGTTGACTCATTTTTACTTTGATATGGTGACGGGGCGCTGCCTTAATTTCATTCACAGCGGGTGCAGTAGTAATGCTAACGGATTCTTATCTATAAAACAGTGCGCACAAGTTTGCATTCAGGACCGTTGTTTGAAAGAAATGGACCCTGGTAGTTGTGATAAGAATCTTGCCCGATTTTTCTACGACTCCAAGAAGAGGCAGTGTGTTCCTTTCTTATACGGCGGGTGCAGGGGGAACACTAACAACTTTCTAACTGAGCAGCTATGTAAAGATGCCTGCCTTAGCAAAGATCCGTGTTTGCAGCCGAAAATATCCGGTCCTTGCAATGCAGGGTTCAAACGTTTTTATTACAATTCAATCGAGGGGAAATGCTTAGGCTTTTCATACGGTGGCTGTCTTGGGAACAGAAACAACTTTCATACACTTTCAGAATGTCAACGCAAGTGTGCTACAACGTGCAAAAGAGCAAATAAATGCCTACTCCCCAAAGAGGAAGGACTGTGCAAACAGGAATGTGAATTCAATCCTTGCAAGAAATCAACGATTGTTGGCAGTTGCTCCAGAAACGAGGAAGACATTACAGGTTTGACGAATCTCTAGCTTTAGTGACACAGGTGGCTCAGTTATTGCGAACAGCAGTGTGTAAAACCCACCTAATTAGAAAATGGCTGCAAGGGTCTTGAAAACAGAGACTATCTTGCTTGTACGATAATCGGAAACATTATTAATAATTCAACCAGATGGAATGTTATGTTAAAAGAAAACAAAGTTTTGACGATGTAACATTATGTGAAAATTTAATGACATTTTATTTGCAACCTTTATCATTTAACGAAGATGTTCGTCTTCCAAAGCTATTTTAAATAATTATAAAGTTTTCACTTTTAGTGGGTGACAGACTAAAAGAAATAATTTTGCAAGCGTGGAAGTGTTGAGCAATCGTATCAGTATATATATATATATAATTTGGGCAGCAGCACCTCTTTTATAAAAGTTTTGCTATAATCGACTGCTGATAAAATACTATTGTTAAAATTTTTATTTAATTTTTCTTGTGTTCGTATATTTTCCTTTTTGTGGACATAAGGTATATAGAAATCGTCTGAATGTTCTGCATGTTCAAGGCTTTTCGGCCATACCGTAGCCATTATCAGTTAAGAGTAAAAATTAAATCATCCTTAATAATGGTTAAAAGAATAGACAAAAAGCTTGGACAAACAGAACATTCAGACAATTTCTATAAACTTATGTTCAGAAAATATAATAATTGTAAAATCCAAGAAAAATTTTACAAAAAAACAAAAACAAAAACAAAAAAAACAAAAACAAACTTAACCACAGTGTGTGTGTTTATATATATATATATATATATATATATATATATATATATATATATAATGAATTATTTTGAACATTATTTTTACCGATACTCGTATTTAAGTAGATATTCTGTTTTTAATTAAACAGTATTTTTATATTTATATCTACCGGCCTGATTATTTTACGATAAATTTTATTACGAAAATGTGTGCTATCCAGCAGGATTCGAAAATGTGTGCTGGATATTCATGGTCGAGTGGTTAAGACAGTACCAGATCAAATGTTATCTTCCCCTATATAAATAGGGGTCGCAGGTTCGAATCCTGCTGGATAGCACACATTTTCGTAATAAAATTTATCGTAAAATAATCAGGCCGGTAGATATAAATATAAAAATACTGTTTAATTAAAAACAGAATATCTACTTAAATACGAGTATCGGTAAAAATAATGTTCAAAATAATTCATTACAAATTGTCGGTTGCTTATAACTAAAATTCGTTAATTTCCGTAATATATATATATATATATATATATATATATATATATATATATATATGAAACTAATCCTGGTGGATTAATAAAAAATAAATGTTTTTCGATAAGTAAAAATACACTGCGTTGAGTTTTAAAAATATACTTGTTTCAATACTTATACAAAAATATTAATTATTTTTGTATAATCTACAATTTTAAAAAATATTTTTTCCTTTCTTCAATACGATTTTTTGTGGGTGGATTTGTGGGTGGCGTCACAGTTATCATCAACAAAAATCAACTAGGTCAGCAGTTTTCAAATTACAGCCTAGTCTGCTGCACTCACTTTCACACTAATACCCTTTTTCCTCCACCTATGGATAAAATCAGTTCGGTGACATCAAGTCTGAAAGAAATTTTTTTTTCTGAAATCAAGACCGTGAAGGAAGCGATGAGAATAGCAGTAAAAAGACGATTCTTTTTTAGTCTCATTTTTCTACTCGTATCATTCAACTGGGTGTCACGACAGATCCAAGTAAGAAGAAATAAGCAAAGCAGCATGAAATAATTGATAATCTTAGTTAACAACGGTCGTGGAATTACCACTGAATCAGTTAGTTTAGAGGAAAACATAGGCAGGCAACAAAGACCGAAAGGGACAAGAAAAGACAATGAGAAGATAAATGAGGTAATAGATAGAAGCAAAATAGAGACATGAAGTTTTTTTTCTCAGTTGTCAATAAAGGATAATCAGATTTTTTTTTTAATCGTATCACCCCGAGCAAGGCGGTAATGCCACTGATGTGCAGGGGACTACATAAGAGTAAAAAGATTAAGTAGAAGAGAGTGAAGAGGAAGACGAACCAGTTAGAAAGGAGCAAGAGAAGGATGGGAATACGGGTGTGATGACAGTTGCAAAGGCGGAGAGAAAGGAAACGATATACGGGGTGGTGAAAGAACTAGAGTCAAGTGGTTAATAGATGAATATTGACATTGCATTTAAATTCCTGGAGGTTGTAGCCATCAGGAAACAAGAATAATGAAGCGAGTTCCACAGGCGGTAAGTGCGAGAGAAGAAGCTGCAGGAGTAGCATTGTCGTCTGCATTTGGCTAATCTAACTGTGAATGGGTGGGACCCAGTTGCCAATCTGGTTGCACGAGTAAACACCTGTTGAAGAGGCACCAGTGACTTATGTTCGTTGGAGCAGAAGCCGTGAAAGTATTTATAGAACAGACAAAGGGAGGCCACGTCTCGTCGGTGGGGAAGTGGCTGTAGTCGAACCGCCAAGTCGGTACCTATCAAAGGGAGGCCACATCCCGTCGGTGGGGAAGTGGCTGTAGTCGAACCGCCAAGTCGGCACCTATAAGATTACTGATTCTCCTTTGGAGCCTGTCAAGAACACCGAGATGAACAGCAGGGGCGCCTGACCATATATGGCAGCAGTATTCCATGCACGGACGAAGATTAAAATCTGAAAATAGTTCAGACCTTATACATTAAAAATCTAAGCAAGATTCAGCAGGATGAATTAATGTTTTCTAGGTTTCAACGTTATTTGTTTGTCACAGTGCTAATTCTTTGGTATTTCTTTTCTAATTTTTTTTTTATTCACGGATATTTTTGTCCTCAGTTGATCTCTGAAGAGCGAGGGACGATTATCGGTTAGCTTCTTTTTTGTCATAACTTTTCAATTTATTTTGAAACTATTTTCTTCTTTCTATTTTACCCCTTATGTATGTGTATATCATATATTAACAGATATGTTAAAATGTCTGTTTTTGAAGCTAGAATCTTAGTTATAAACACTCGTGGAATTTCTACGGGTACAGATATGTGTATATAGATATTTAAATTTCTTTGTCTATATTTATGAGATGAAGTATTACAAGTATTTACACCATCTTTATAGCCATATCTACGACGTTTCGACCGTTGTACGCCCCATCAACAGACACCCGAAAGTCGCATGACTCATGGAACGAGAAAAATCTACTCCAGTGATCGAAATAAAGGGTTCTGTTTGAAATTCCAATCACTTGAAGAAGGTCGGAGCGTACAACGGCCAAAATGTCGTGAATATGTTTTTAAAGATGAGAACAACCCGAACAATGTAAATAATTACTTACACTTTTATTTATTTAAAGACCTTTGAATGCAGTCAACATCATTGTCTCGCGCTGCTTCTCCCTGTCTCTCTTTTCCTCTATCCACCCTGTGAGTAGTAGATTCGTCAAGCCCTCCTTCTTAATTACTTCTCTCAGAAACTTCGGGTGTCTCTTCCTGATGCTAAGTACCTTCCCCCGTCGGATTTATATCCCCCCCCCCCACACAAAAAATCCTCTGAAGAAGAAATATTTGAATGTTGAAGACCTTTCTCAAAACTATAAAAATACCAAAATATTCATTGTTTGGGAATATATTTATATATAGGAATATGACCCATTTATTCCCAATTAGTCTAATTTCTTTTATACACATTCTTTAGTGATAGTTGTAAATAAAAGTGTTATTTGTATATCTCCTTTGAACATATTTTTGGGGTATTACATGTTAAAATACATTTTTAATACTCAAAATCCTATATTGTACACCAAAATTTCTAGTCACCCACCATTTCCTATTCAGTTGCTCATCGCCCTCCCAACAGCTGAAATCATCCACCGGTGGGCGATATTCCCCAGGTTGGGAAACCCTAGTCTAGACGCAACGCTGATAAAATTTTCGATGAGGTGTAGATGACGTTGACAGACTATATATATATATATATATATATATATATATATATATATATATATATATATATGATTTAGGTTTCAATGAGCATTCTGCTGAAAGACAATTTGTAAAGTTACATATTTACCATTTCGTTGGGTACCCATCAAAATTAAAATCAAATTGTCGACACGGAAAACGCAGAAAATAAATCTACATCCAATTAGAAGTTATAAGAAATTTATGCAGTTAATTTGCATCGGAAGTAGAAGTCTACTAAATAAAATGTAAACAATGCTCCCGAAAATACATAGGAGAAACATCCATCAATTTAAAGAAAAGAATATAATGACTGACCGAGTATCCGAGTAACCCTGTGTACTAGGGATGTTAACCGATCCCTCTTGAAAAGCCTGGTCAGAGACATTTGGGTTTATTCAACACCAACAGTGCCCACGTACGGTTTATGCTGCAACTATGCTGAGCGGACCTTAGTCACAGAGAGAGCGCGTTATCTCGCGTGAACAATAATATGAACAAGACCAGGATGCTCAAAACGTCGGCCACGATGACTTGTGACTTCGCGCTAGCACAACCATCGACGGCTCCTAAATAGTTTCATCTATCCAATTTCACTTACATGGCTTGGGTTTAACCCTTGGCACCTTTTTTTTTTTATGCTGTTTCCAAAGGTACCGCGTAGTGGGATCACCTTCCCAGGCCGATAAATCCAAGAAGTCACTTTCCTGACAATTCAAGTGGTGAGGAATAATCACTGCCACTATAGAAACCCATTATGAAAGAATTTTACCAAAGAGGCACTAAGGAACGTAGCCAAAAAAAAAAAAAAAAGAAAAAAAAAGCTAGTCAACATTACCTCCGCTGATAAGGCATGTAAAATTGTCAGAATGAATTGGTAAATCCAAGAAGTCACTTTCCTGACAATTCAAGTGGTGAGGAATAATCACTGCCACTATAGAAACCCATTATGAAAGAATTTTACCAAAGAGGCACTAAGGAACGTAGCAAAAAAAAAAGAAAAAAAGAAAAAAAAAGCTAGTCAACATTACCTCCGCGGATAAGGCATGTAAAATTGTCAGAATGAATAAGAAATTATACTATGAAAAAAATCAATTCACTATTGAACGACACCGACACATGAAAATAAATAAAATAAACTAACAGAAAATAAGTACTGAATCACACGAATTTAACAAAGCGTCGAGGAAACTAATGGAAAATAAAGACAAATCACAGCATAGACCAGTGTTTCTAAACCTAAAAAGCAATGGCACACCTAGGAGCAAATTAAAATATCAAGACACGCTTAACAAAATTTTTAAAGGGTATACATTTAATTTTTATGAAATAAAACCATAGAAAAAAAAAGAGTTTAATAACATTCATTTATTCAAATGAAGGAAGATTTAAAAGGTTAAATTAAAAATAAATATTTAAAAAATATATTAAAACAAAATATTTAAAGTAACGTAATCAAAAATTAGTGAAAATATTTTTTTGAAAAAATTTTAAAATATTTATTCAAATACCAACGCTGTTCCATTATTACTTCCACCTATATATATATATATATATATATATATATATATATATATATATATGTATATACCGTGAAAATAAGAGAATCTCAGGGCACACAAGTAGAGATTAATAGAATATCACCCCTGAATACCTAAATTTTACGGTCTCCCCAAATCCCACAAAACAGGCATCCTAATGTGCCTATTTATTTCAGGAATAGACAGCGTCCTCACAAACTGACAAAAGCCATAACAACAATTTTAATTCTTCCCCTTCAATTAGTCCATGACGTATAAAAATAATTCAAGCAATCTAAGTTGAAAAATCGAGGGAAATACATATGACTGACAAACTCATGGCCAGTCTCGATATAAAAATCACTTTACACTAACGTCCCCCTGAATGTGCGTTGTGGTGCAGTGGATATCGGCTCAGAACGAGAAATCGGGGAGCCGAGTTTGAATTCCAGCTGAATCCATTGCATCCACTTACACACAAATACCCTTGGGAAAGGTATTAATCCGTCTTCTTCCCTCCAGTTATGGGTTAAATAGCAGGACAGATTGGGTTCTATAGCCTTGGCTGGCAACCAGTCTACCACAGAAAGCAATGGCAACCTAGTGCGGGATAATCTTCTGCCCAGTCAGTCATGTCTCTTTCGAGACATGATCGCCCAAGCGTGTTTCACGTATGGCACTTAACTGATTAACGTCCCGATCAGTAGCGATTCTACGGATATTTGGTGGGGGGGGAGGCAGAAGAGGGCCGAGTCCTTCCATAACTTTAGCTTGCCCCTCGGTTGCCCCCTCCCACTTTTATAAGCTTAAAGATTTAGAGAACTGGACAGTCTCTGATTCAGATAAGATTTGATCTTCAGCACTTTTCCCTCTGCATGGACTTTTTCATTTTTTCAAAAAAAAAAAAAGTCAGAGCAGACAAATCTCACTGTTCTGTTAGTATTAACTCTTTGATTTTGTTTTGAAATTAACCTCTCTTGCGTTCCAACAGCTTGAGAATGGAAAAGAGAGCAAGAATAGATTATGACTCCGCTACTATGAATGAAAATTTATTCCGTTTAATTTAATGAAGTAACATACTTGGTTTAAAGTATCTTACTCATGACTGTCCATTTCTGATATTTATTCTAAGGGATAAGACAAAGCACTTCAAATGCTTAAACCGGTTTCACTCAGTACAGTTCCCTTTCTTTTCATTTCCCGTGTTCTGTAAGCAGAGTCAGTAGCTTAGAAGCCCGGGCCGGAATAATGCTTCATAATTGTTAAGTTCGCAAATACTTACATTTGCAATTATAACATATGAAGCAAAAGATAGAGCATTATACGATAATAATATAATACCTCCCCCATATATATATATATATATATATATATATATATATATATATATATATATATATATGGGGGAGGTATTATGTTCAAAGGATATATATATATATATATATATATATATATATATATATATATAATATTTATTAATAAATTATAACATTATATATATATACTAGCATTATATATATTAGCAGCATAGCCCGGCGTTGCTCGGCTGTAATGAAAGCTTTAAAACTAATCTATGGTCCTGGAGCTCAGACTCTTTGGACGTTGGCACGAAAGACTAAAAAGCAATAGTTGTTTCCAGTTAAAGCGAAACCGTAGACTGAAAGAAGAATGAATGGATGTAAGTCAAATTTTGAAGTTTGGTGAGAATTGTATAAAAATTGTGGATTTGTATAAAGGATATACAGACAGATAAACAGACACACACACA
This sequence comes from Ascarosepion bandense, assembly GCA_037127315.1. Classification (NCBI taxonomy): domain Eukaryota; kingdom Metazoa; phylum Mollusca; class Cephalopoda; order Sepiida; family Sepiidae; genus Ascarosepion; species Ascarosepion bandense. The sequence continues at coordinate 1,568,892 of JBBBDQ010000864.1, forward strand.
AACATCTTGCCTTATATATATATATATATATATATATATATATATATATATAATCAATTTTCTGCACTATTGTAAGAACTGCAACCTTGAAACTTCTGAATATCGTTTCTTATGTCTTTGTCTACGAGTGTATCAAATTTGATTAAAATCGGACCACTCCTTCTATAACCTGATTTTTTCGATTATCGATTTTCGATATTTATCGGGAGTACCTCGACACAGAACCTAGCTAAGAACACTCGCAGACGCTTATAGTACAACTGTGTAAATTTTTAAGAAAATCGGTTCAGCCGTTTCGGAGTCTATAGGTAACGGACACACACACACATACACACACATAAAGTTCCATTTATAAATTAGTTTAGATTAGATATAATGGAATCATATTTTTTTTTTTTTTTTTTTTTTAATCATATCACCCCGAGCAAGGCGGTAATGCCACTGATGCGCAAGGGGCTACGTAAGGGTAAAAAGAACGGAAAAGAGAAAGCCGGAAACCGCATCCTAAACAGGAAACAAGGGATGAGCCTCTTCACCTGTTCAATAGATGTGGGTGGAGTGTGAACCGGGCGATAGTTTAGTCTATCTACTCCAATTGAAAAAAAAAAATAAATAAATAAAATAAAATAATAAAAGAAAAGAGTGAAAAGATTGGAAAAGAGAAAACCGGGAACCGCATCCTAATCAGGAAACAAGGGATGAGCCTCTTCACCTGTTCAATAGATGTGGGTGGAGTGTGAACCGGGCGATAGTTTAGTCTATCTACTCCAATCGAAAAAAAAAAATAAATAAATAAATATACTCTTTAGAGGGGCACTGGATATGAGAACAAGAGTAAAAGTTTGTAAAAGACGATTATGTTTGAAAAACATTAATATATTATTATTATTATTATTATTATTATTATTATTATTATTATTATTAACATTTTTTAATCGTTTGACGCCAAGCAAGGCCACTAGTGCACGAGAAGCATAGGGAATACCAAAGAGCAGAGAGAAAGGTTACCTCAATATAAAATGGGTAAGAGAAGGATGGTCTACGACTATATCGTGTTGAATACACCGGTTCCCGTCCGATCACTGAAGTTAAGCAACAATGAGCCTGGCCAGTATTTTAATGGGTGACCATTTGGGAATACCAGGTGCTGTAAATGTAAAGACCAAGAATGGTCCTCCAGGTTTGGGGGTTGGGTGCAGGGCTAACAACCCTGCCGCGTAAAAAATAGTTTGTTACAGCAACAAAAAGTTGCTGCTCTATGCACCATCTGCGTGTGATGGATAAATGATGATGAAGAGAAAAATGGGAATACTGGTGTGAAGAGAGTTACGTGAGACGAGCAAGCTTCAGAAGATACCGGGTGAAAGAATAAGAAATTATGAGAGTGAAGTAGATGGCGATTGACATTGCACTTAGATTTTTGGAAACTATCAGGGAATCAAGTATACGGAATGGAGTTTCACAAACGGGAAGTGCTAGAAAAGAAGCTCTTATAGTAGAGAAGGCGGTTACATTGAACTATTTTGACAGTAAAAGGGCGAGACCTTGTTACCAGTCTAGTTGCTCGAGTAAATTCATGTAAAGGGGGCACCAGGGAGCTCAGCTCATCGGAGCAGAAGCCGTGAAAATATTTGTAGAAGAGACAGAATGAAGCCACATCTCGTTGGTGAGGTAATGACTGGAGTCGAGAAAAAGTTCAAGAAACTGGCATGAACATCATCTAGGTCCGGTTACAGATACAGAACTTGTAACAATGTTATTAAAAGTTACAATACACACAGGCAAGAAAATCAAAGCTAATGGTCCATTCTTAGTAATCAAAGATCACAAGAACAGAATGTGGTTTTTTAATGACATGGCAAACCTTGCAGATAATTGTAATGTTTTATTAAAAAAAAAAACACGATAAAAGTACAAGAATCTTGAAGTAGAAATCTAAAAAAAGGCTTTATCTAAATAAAATGTGTGTGATTTTACTGCTATTCCCCCCTTTTTTAAATGAAAAGTGGAAGATGTGACAAAGCCATTTCTGACATTAGGTCCTTGGCTTGAACTCGGAAGAAAATGTGTATACAACAGAAAACAAAGGAAATAATAATAATAATAGAGAAGATCAGGTTTTAAGAAAAGAAAAAGAAAAGAAAGGACACAGTGTTTGACAATATTCAACAATATTTCGAAAGTATGCCCGTCTTCTTCAGGTTCTGTTTTAACGTTTGAACAATCTTTTGAAAAATATTTTTCATATTTGTATGCGATTTTTAAACACAATCTAAAGAACAGTATTTACATTATTCGTACTATAGTTCGAATAATGTAAATACTGTAAATGCTCCCTCATCTTAGAAATATAGAAAAATAATAATCTGAAGAAGACAAATATAATTCCGAAATATTTTTATTTACATTAATGAGTTTGTTTAATAATAATAATAATAATAATAATAATAATAATAATGAAGAAGAAGAAGAAGAAGAAGAAGAAGAAGAAGAAGAAGAAACGTATCTGTTATGTTTTGCATTACTTTGTGTGTAGTAGTAGTCGTAGGACAGCTCTTCGTGTCCGTTGTGACAACAAGGTTTTTCCCCCTCACTTCTCAATTTATTCTCTATTTATACTTATCTACTAATTTGCATATGATACTACATTATCAGTCCGAATAGCAAGGCATATGATAATAATGACGCTAACAATAATACATCTTAATGGAATGCTGATAAGAAATTAGAATTGAAAAAAATAAAATAAAATTTAATAAATTAAAATAATTATTTCGCAAAAACGAAAGGGTTAAAAATAGCAAGAGGGTGATTTAAATGCAGAAAATCTGGAGATGATGACGAAAACAAAAGGAAAATAATATTGAAAAACGTTTTTTTAAAAAAAATCAAAAGAAAAACGAAAGAGAAGGTGGTTGAAAAGAAGGAAGAACGGAATGAAAGGGAGAAAAAGGAGGGGAATGTCAAAAAAAGAAGTCAAGATTTCCCAATTGGATTTTTACAGAAATTCCAAAATGAGAGAACTGACAAAGACAGATGCTGAACTTGACGTACCACATCGTTACCGCTGTCTCGTAACGATCGCCCTGGGGATAAAGCGTTGAAACGATAACCGTGAGAGAGACAAGCTCATTAAATTTATATTCGTATGGGGGTTAAAAAAGAAACAAAAAACAAAAATGAAAAATAAAAGAACCTTAACCCAAATTATATTTCCGTTGCTATTTAAAAAAACAAACAAACAAAAAAAAACTAATTTCATAATTTAGATAATTTTGTATTGCATTTTTAACTTGAGTAATAACTATCTGGAAAATGTTTTAACAGAGAACGGAAAGTCAGTCAGTCAGTTAAGTGCCATACGTGATACACGCTTGGGCGATCATGTCTCTTTCGAGACATGACTGACTGGGCAGAAGATTATCCCGCAGTAGGTTGCCATTGCTTTCTGCGGTAGACTGGTTGCCAGCCAAGGCTACACAACCCAATCTGTCCTGTTATTTGACTCATAGCTAGGTGGAGAAGAGATGTATTATATTGTTACGTAGTAATTAGTGGGGGGGGATCAGTTTATTACTTCATAACGATAGAAAACATGTCCCCCACTTTATGTCCAGTAGAAGCTTTAATCATGATTCCAACTATTATATTCAGTCAGTCAGTTGAGTGCCATACGTGATACACGCTTGGGCGATCATGTCTCTTTCGAGACATGACTGACTGGGCAGAAAACTATCCCGCAGTAGGTTACCATTACTTTCTACGGTAGACTGGTTGCCGATCAAGGCTATAGAATCCAATCCGTCCTGGAGGGAAGAGACGGTTTAATACTTTTCCCAAGGGTATTTGTGCATAAGTGAATGCAAGGAATTCAAATGGAATTCGAACTCGGCTCCCTATTTTCTCGCTCAGAGAAGTGCAACACCGAAATCCGAAGGAGCATTGGGATATCTAATGATGCCTTTCAAAAGTTAAGAAGAGTATTAAAAAAATAAAGAAAAGAGTACTGAACTATTAATGGGAAGTGTTTTAACGAAGGACGGAAAGAGCGTCATTAAAATCCGAAGGAGCATTGAGACAGCCAAAGATGCCTTGCAGAAGTTAAGAAGAATATTAAGAAATAAAGAAAAGATTACTGAATTATTAATGGGAAGTATTTTAACAAAGGGCGGAAAGTGAAGTACTGAAATCCGAAGAAGCTTTGGGACAGCCAAAGATGCCTTTTAAAAGTTAAGAAGAATATTAAGAAATAAAGAAAAGATTATTGAACTATTAATGGGATGTGTTTTAACAGAGAACGGAATGTGCGACACTGAAATCCGAAGGCGCATTGGGATAGCCAAAGTTGCCTTCTAAAAGCTAAGCAAAGTATTAAGTGGCAGAAAATTTTTAGTCATAAACAAATGAAGAGTAATGAACTCTTTTGTAATATTAGTCGTCATATGGCAATGAATCTTGGACAATCTTTTCAGCGCTGAAGAAGAGACTTGAAGCAAAAGTAAAGGACATGGCACATAGAAGAAGAAGAAGAAGAAGAAGAATTGTCAATATATTTTAACTATTTCGAATTATTGTTCTAATTTTGGTTGTTTATTATAGACAAAACATTTCGACCAAGTACCCTGTGACCATCGTCAGGTGTCTATTGCTTATGGCTGGCATAGGATATCTTGATTATTTTGTTATTTTTTCAGTAGTTTCAATTTTGCACTTTAAGTGTCATGCGTGATACACACATGGATGATCATGTCTCGAAAGCAACAAAACTGACTGGGCAGAAAATTTTCCCGTCGTAGGCTGCTATTGCTTTCAGCGATAGACTGACTGCCGACCAAGGCTATAGAACTCAATCTGTCCATGGCCGGAGGGAGGAGTGACAAGTTCGAATTCCAGTTAAATTCGTTGCAAAAACTGCGAATGCAACGAATTTAACTGGAATTCGAACTCAGTTCTCCGATTTCACGTTCCGAGCCGATATCCACTGAACCACAACGCAACCTTTGTATAAATATTGTTTTAAAAGCCAACTTTCTATCTTATTTCTTATTCTTTAATTATGATAATGAAAGGTATTGTCTCTTTTATGGGTCAGATGATTGATTTTCCGGTAAAAATCAGAATCTCTTATGATAAGCTCGAAACTAGACAGCACCTCCCCATTCAGAAAATTACTCCAGAATTACTGTGGTGATGTAACTACATATACCCACAAAGGGGAGCTGGTATCTGAAAAACAACTAAATCATTTTTACCCAATTATTAGAATAAATGAAAGTTTGAACGCAATTATTAAATGATTTTAATGCATTTTTACACTAAAATAATTTCCAATAAATGTATATGTGCTTTTAGTATTTGCTATGTCAGTTTGTTATTTCACATTGGATTCAGCTCTTCCTTCTAGGATGGATGATTATATATGTTTTAGTATTTCCTGTAACAATATGTGTCAATGCATTTTGATCATTTATTAAAAAACTACTATAATTAAAAGAGAATGCAATTTACTTAGGCGAAAATATGTAGAAATTACTGTAATTGCTAGATCATTCACACTGTATTGACGCCCAAATTCTTACTCATATATACATAAAAGTCTGCCTTCTTCTACCGAGCGCCCATAGCTCAAAGTTAGAATCGCCGACTGACGCCAATTCGGTCGGGTTTCAATCCTGGGTTAAAAGAAATCGGGTGTCTAACCGTACTGATGAGCTGTGATACAGCGAAACAGATCTGTCTGCGGATGACTATTTACGCTCTCACACCCTGATTGAGCAGTATGGAAGAATGGTAGACTTTGAAAAAACAGTAGCTACTCCAGCATCTACGCATCGTTCATTAAGTAATGAATTAGAGCACTCTGGTTACTGGCGTATGATACATCATACGCTAAAAGTCTGACTCCTTCTACCGACCACCCATAGCTCAGAGGTAGAATCGCTGACTGACGCCAATTCGGCCGATTTTCAATCCTGGGTTAAAAGCAATCGGATGTCTAACCGTACTGATGAGTTGTGATACAGCGAAACAGATGTGTCTGCGGAGGACTATATATATATATAAGTATATATTTTAACCATTTCACCCCAAGCAAGGCATACCACTGCCACTGTTGCGCAGGGGGTTACATAGGGGAAAGTGATGAGAAATAGTGGTTAGATATAGGAAATGTCAGAAGGAGGGTGATAGACTGGTAAATATACCGAGGATAGATGGGTAGATGGGAAGAGTGTTTGAGAGAATGGATGCAAATTAGTGTGTTCGGAGGTGTCTATTGACCTTACATTTAAACTCCTGGAGATTGTAACTGTTGAGGAAGTAAGTATCTGGAAGGGAATTCCACAGGCGGGAAGTGCGAGAAAAGAAGCTGTTGGAGTAGAAATTGCGGTTACATTTTATCGGTTTCATTGTAAAAGGGTTGGACGTAGTTGCTAATCTAGTATCTCGTGCAAATTCGTACCTAGAGGGCATCAGTGATCTGAGTTCATTGGAGCAGAAGCCATGAAAGTATTTATAGAAGAAGCACAGGGAAACCACGTCACACCGGTGAGAGAGTGACTGCAGCCATTCTTCCAAGTCGGTATCGATCACATTACAGATTCTCCGTTGTATTTTGTCAAGAACCCCGAGGAGAAGTAAAAGATTGTCACTTAGCTGATTGATGTTGTCTTCAGCATCTCCATTACCGAGTTTCGTGGGTGGTTTTTTTTATTTTTTTTATTGTCCACTTTTCGGGTTTTTTCGGAATTTCATGTTAGCCTTTAAAATTTTTCGCTTTTTATATTGTTATGATTTGTTCATGCGCGTGGGTGTCCGCTCGAGCGCGCATTTCCTGTTTTAGCAGCTGTCGTATGACAGAGTCATTTGTCGTCACTTTTCGGCATTTATTATAAATATTTCTATATTTTCTCTTTTCTTTTTCTCCTCTCCTTTCATTCGTAATTTTGTTATGTGTTGATCTATCGTTATTATTCGGAAAAGTGTCATCGTTTTTTAATGTTAGAATGTTGAATATACGTGTATACGCACATATACGTACATCTTTATGCACATATGTGCATACACACACATACGAGCATGTACATATATGCGCATACGCACACACGCTTATGCATAATTTTGTGTTAGCATTATAAGTGTTTGAAGTTTGGATTTATAATTAGATATTTTGTTTATTATTTATTTCTTTTTGTTAATTTAAAATTTTATTTATATGCATATTTCAATTAGTGCATTAGGTGGTAAATTAAGTCTATTTACGTGTTTGTTTATGTACAGCTTTTATTTATATCTTTTTTTTCTTGTTTCAGGGAGTTTTTATATGATTATTGGTAGTTTTTCGTCTGAGCATAAATTGCAAGTTTTTATACTAATATTGTGTGCGGCTGTTCTTTTATGATTTTTCATTTTATTTTGGTGTGGATAAAATGTTAATTGTAGAATGTTGGATTTGTAATAAAATTGGGGTTTATATTATATTCATTTCGTTTGTTCATTTATTTATTTGAAGTTGATCTTATATTTATTTTATTTATATGTTTTAGTTTAATTAGTGTTTAGGTGGCGAAGTATTTATTTAGGTGCTTACATTTAACCGTTATTTCGTTTTTCTTGTTTAAGAGTTTATTTTGGTTTTTAAGAGTAACTATTACTAGTTTTTGTTCCTCTAGGTATAATTTATATTTTTTACGATTTATATTGTGTAGGACTATTCTTTTTGCGATGTCTACTTTGATTTTGGTGGGGATATTATTTTCTTTTTGGCTCCACATCTCTTTTGATAGCATTGTATTGTTTGTGTATTTTTCTGTTTAGAATGACATTTTGCATCTGTTATACCTTTCTTTAAAAGATGTTTCTGTGGGCCTATGTAAATATTTTTCTTCTGTGTTAATGTTAAGGTAGCTTCATATATAATGTTATTGGTTAAACATTTGTTGTTAAGTGGACAGTTTTATTTTTTTTCGACAGTTACATTTATTGGAGCTGTTATTTTTTTAAATTGTTATCGGTTTTGTTAAGTATTTTTTATTGTGCTTGGTTATTAATTTCTCATTGTTATACATACAGCTATAACTGATTTTGATTGTATTTTTGTTGATAATTTATTTATTTGTAAACTTGAAAAAATCATAAAAGTTCCACAGGTACTTGAAAGGTCAGTCAAAGCGTGAGGAAGTCACAATGTGTCCTAATTCAAAGTCTGGTGAAAAGTAAAGAGTGCTAGTAATATTTAATATATATTTTTTAAATAGAAATTGTTTGGATTATGATTAGATTGTTATGATATGATATAGACGTTTGTGCTGTAGATCTACGAAGGCTGAAGTGAAAGAACTAACCGTTTTCTTTTGATTGTTCATCATATTTGGAAAAAGATTTATTGACTTTAGTCGCACACTTTACTTTTCATGAACGTTCTCATATATATATATATATATATATATATATATATATATATATATATACCTTCATGTATTGACCATTCTGCTCATATGTGTACAGGTTACTATCAGGATCAGAATGATATATGCCGGTATATATGGATATATGTGTGTGTAATGTTTAAGATGCATGAAATGTGAAATATACCACCTCGTTTGGGAGTTAAAAATAGGTGAATGTATGTAAACAGGCGTACATTGTCTTTATGCATACGGGTATATAAAAAGTTGTTTATATATATATATATATATATATATATATATATATATATATATATATATATATATGTGTGTGTGTGTATGTGTGTGTGTGTGTGTGTGTGTGTGTGTGTGTGTGTGTATACATGTGTGCGTAGATCCGCTCCTCATAAATTTGCGAGTGTGTGAGCACACTAATTGTATGTGGCTATGAATATATAAATGTATGTATGAAGAACACATTTATATGTGCGCACGCACGCACGCACGCACGCATGTATGGGTGGGGAAGCATCAATGAGTAGATATACGTATGGATGTGAGGATGTATGTAAGTATGAAAATATATGCGTAATTTGGAAGTATGTGTGAGAATTGTTAGCATACTTTCATATATATAACACCATTTATACGCGCCGAAATCCCGTCTTTTTATAATATATGTGAGTATACGAACGCAAGCTCTGTATGTGGGCATGAATAAATAAATGTAACTCTATCGGTATATAAAAGCATAAACACAGTCACATTCGTATATACATATGTGGATGTGTACGCATGTGTGCATGTGAATATAAATGAGTGTACATGGGTGTGTTAATTTGTGGGGTTACACATACATACGTATCCAAGTAATTAGAAGTAGGCAATTAATGACTTGGTGGTCAACATCTTCGCGATTGGTCTGGATACCCCCAACTGACATGACGCCAATGCCGCTGTCCTGACCCTTTTTTCCTTTTTCTTTTTTCTTTTTTCTTATATTTTTCTCTTCAGTTAAAGGAAATGCTTATTCCGGCAAAATTTTTTGTACCAAATAGTATGAATATTGTGTGGTCTGATGAAATGAGCTAATTTAGCTTATTGAAATGAATTATGATTTATAAGCAATTTAAATGACGTACTGAGTTTTTCTTTATATACATAGTGTTAAAATTGTAATGTTGCTTAGTGCCAAAATTGCTGATTTCGTTTAACAAAAGTGAAAAAGAAGAGAAAAAATAAATAAATAAACGCTTTTTCTTTTATGAGGAAAATTGTGGAAGAGAAAAGGGTATCAGATTACTGTTTTAAATCCTACCACTCTTCCGGTAAATATTTGACTCAGTGATTTAATGTGATAAGAGATAAAGTTCAGGAAATAGGTTTTTTGAATGACCAGGTCAAAGGCTGTCTTTTACTGTATCTTGACAACACATTAGGAATTTTCCGGTGGAAGCTTTATTAAGATAAAAAGATAAAAAAATCCTGGAAAAAATACTAAGGCTAAGTACAGACTGGGTGTCTGCAGGATGTTTACACATCAAAGGAGGGAAAATTTAAGTACCCTGAAATTTCGGACTTACAATCGCCAGTGCTTATCGCCCGGTGATCTAAAGCATTTCCGGATTTCTGGATTAATTTTAAATAAATACAAGTGATTTTTCCGAGTCAGATCAGTTGAGTTGAGTTAGTTCTGCCGGGCGTGTGCTTGAAGTAGAACCTCCATTCGTCTTGTTTCGGTCAATTCGGATTTGATCTCCATTAATTAGAGTTAGAGCTGTGTGTCACATTCGCCTGCCCCAACCGAAAAGGCTAACTCTAAACAAAATAAAGCACCCTTTCAACTCATCCAAGTTGTGGAAGTTCGTTCCATATAGTTTAATCTTGTACCCCTAGCTTGAGGCTCCGACTTTTTCAACAAACTTCCGGCAAACATCACAGCGTGGAGAACGGCCGCCGGAGAAAATGTTCGGATACATATATATATATATATATATATATATATATATATATATATATGTAAGCAGTATCCTTAGTAATTTGTGAAAGGTCAATTCCAAAGGGGATCGTAATCCGATGAGAACTCAATGTTAGAAATTATAATGAAAATAGATTGGAAAATTTATGAATCCATTTATTCATCGGTGATAATTTATTTCATAAATATTGTCATTAATAATAATAATAATAATAATAATAATAATAATAATAATAATAACCCAGGTATAGATAAAATTCCTAACTTTTGGCTATATTATTTTAATACACCACATAAAAAATTAGCCAAAGAACTTCAAGAAATGGTTGACAATCCCACTAAAATTCCTGCATGGATGACCAAAGGAATTACATTTCTTCTACCCAAGAATTGTGATACAAACAATCCGAAAAACTACTGACCAATATATAAACAACATATAAACTATTAACATCTATTTTAACAAAACAGACATATTTATTCTTAGAAAGAAATGACATGTTACCCCTTGAACAAAAAGGGTGCAAACGTGGCTGTTATGTATGTAAAGGCCAATTGCTTATTAACAAAATGATCCTGGAAAACTGCTACAGTACAAAGAAAAATCTTAGTACTGCCTGGATAGATTATCGTAAGGCATTCGATAGTGTGCCACATTCCTGGATTTTAAAGACTTTAAATATATGCAAGATATCACCCGTCATCATCAATTTCATCAAACAGTGCATGTCTATATGGAAAACAACCCTTTACCTCAATCATATAAATGGAACCTATAAGTCTGATGAAATAAACATCAAAAGAGGTATATTTCCAGGTGATTCTTTGTCTCCCTTACTATTCTGCATATCATTAATAGCACTAACCAGTCAACTTAATAAGACAGAATGTGGTTATAAAATAAGCCAAAAGAAAATAAGCCATCTATTTTACATGGATGTCTTAAAGTTATATGCTAAGAATGATAATGAGCTGGAAGGTTTTCTGCAAACTGTAAAATGCTTCAGCGAAGACATTGGAATGAAATTCAATTTGAATAAATGTGCTAAAGCTCCAGTTTTACGTGGATCAATACAAGAAACATCCTCAATTAGCTTAGACCCTGCTGTAACAATAAAAGAATTGAAACCAGAAGAAGCTTATAAATACCTAGGTGTAAATGAGAGTGAAAACCTTCACCATAAAAAAATGAGAGAAATAGTGCGTAAAGAGTACTATAGAAGGCTACGAATGATATTAAAAACTGAATTGAATTCTCAGAACAGAATTATGGTCATTAATAGCCTTGCAATCCCAGTTGTCCAATATAGTTTCAACATCTTAAAATGGACTCTAAACGACATCAGGCGAATGGATTCTAAAACAAGTGTACCACCCCAATTGTCCGTCTTAACAATTTCCTCCGGCGGCCGTTCTCCACGCTGTGATGTTGCCGGGAGTTTGTTGAAAATGTCGGCCGGACAGCTGGGGGTACAAGATTGACTATAAGGAACGAACTTCCACAACTTGGATGAGTTGAAAAGGATGCTTTATTCGTTTAGAGTTAGCCTTTTCGGTTGGGGCAGGCGAATGTGACACACAGCTCTAACTCTAATTAATGGAGATCAACGAATCCGAACTCAACGAAACAAGACGAACGGAGATCCTTACTTCAAGCTCGCACCCGGCGGACTCCCCTTCACTTAACTCGTCTTCTTAACTTAACTGTCTTAACTCGGAAAAAAATACCTGAATTTATTTAAAATTGACCGGAAGCCCGGAAATCCGGAAATGCTTTAGACCACCGGTGACAAACACCGGCGACTGTAAGTCTGAAATTTCAGTCATCTTTTTTTTTTATCTTAAAAAGGCTTCCGCCGGAAAAGGCTTAATGTGTGGTCAAGATACAGTAAAGGACAGCCTTTGACCGGGTCTTCGAAAACCTACCTGCTTTATCACTGAGTCAAATATTTACCGGAGGACAATTTTCCTCATAAAAGAAAAAGCGTTTATTTATTTATTGTTTTCCTCTTCTTTTTCACTTTTGTTAGATGTTTTTAAACTATTTTCTATTCTAATCTATTTTCTATTTTAATCTATTATAATAAAATACATATATGCCTAGTTATCGTGTCACACAAGAAAGCTTCTTCTAAGCATAAGATGCATCATCCAAAGGCTGATGTAGACCGTCTATACATACCCCGTAAAGAAGGTGGAAGAGGTCTTATTCAGCTGGAATTGTCATACAAGTCAACAACTATTGGCTTACTAACATACATAGAAACAACAAAGGATTGGATGATACAATGAGTAAGGCAACATGAAGAAAGAAAAAAATATTCAATAATAAAAGAAGGCAGTAAATACAAACAAGATTTACAGTTAGTAGATTCTGTAGAAAAGTAAAACAGAATCCAAGAACCAACTATTGAGGCAAAAAATATGAAAATGAAAACCAAAGATAAAGCTCTTGAACAGATGAAACAACGCTGGCAAGACAAACCTCTGCATGGCCAATATCCAGAACGTGCCAATGAATCCAATGTTGATAAAGTTAATACTCATCGATGGTTACGTGCATCTGGATTAAAGTCTGAAACTGGAGGCTTTATTCTTGCAGCACAAGACCAAAGTGTTTTCACTAGAAACTTTCAGGCAAATATTATGCATAATAATATGGATCGAAAATGCAGGTTTTGTGATAAACACCAAGAAACAATAGACCACCTAATCTCAGGCTGTTCTGTGCTTGACCCAAATGAATATAAAAATCGCCACGATAGAGTTGGGCAATATTTACATTGGACAATGTGCAAACACTATGGAAAATCTGTAAACAAACACTGGTATGAACATCACCCAGCACCGGTTACAGAAATAGAAGATGTAACCATTCTATGGGATTACACTATTTACACAGACAGAAAAATTGAAGCAAATAGGCCAGACATTATTGTTAAAAACAGAAAGAAAAAACTTATCTATTAATTGATATGGCTTGTCCAGCGGATTGTAACATAGCAACCAAGGAATTTGAAAAACTGTCAAAATATAAAGACCTGGAAATTGAAATAGGAAAAATGTGGAAATTGAAAACAAGAGTTGTGCCAGTAATAGTAGGTGCACTTGGAATGATAAAAAATGGAACAAAACAACACATTGAAAGAATCCCTGGAAACTTGTCTTATTAAGTACAGCCTACACACTAGGGAAAACTTTATGTAACGCTAGGGATGATAGGGAAGATAGAAAAAACATGAAATGGGGCCATAACAACACGCCACGACCTGCCTTAGGTCTCCCCGCCGACTTGGTTGGTGGTGAGACCAAAGCAGAAATCAAAATATGATGAAAAATGACATAATGATAATACTAGAAATAACAATAGGTTTCCTAGTTAAAATTGGTTTATAATGTTTTTAATTTGTTATCATCATTAACATTGTTTTCATACTATATTCTATATATATATATTTGTGTGTGTATTAATGTAATTGTCATGAAACCGAAACGATTATATTTATAAGATGAAGATATTGTTATTGCCGTCGAAATTAATATAAAATTCTTACAATTCAGTTTAACTATTTAAATTTACTGTCCTAAATTTGAAAATGGTTAACCCAAATTTCAGTCCAAGGTCATATTATTGTTCGATTTGTAAATGCAGCATTCTAACCATAACATCCGTGTTCAAAAATTAACATTTTATATCTGACTCCCTCTCCCAACAACAAAATGTTTTCTTTCGTCCTCTTCTCCTACTATGACTTCTGTCTGGATAAATCAACTTATTTTCATTCTCTCTCTTTCTCTCTCTCTCTCTCTCTCTCTCTCTCTCTATATATATATATATATATATATATATATATATAATCGTCTCACCCCAAGCAAGACAGTACCGTCACTGGTGCAGAGGGTTGCATAATAGGAAAGTGAAGAGAGAGGAGAACAGGTCACAGTAGGTGTCAGAGAATGGGTAAAAGAAGGACGGGGACATTGGTGTGAAGAGAGCTGCGTGAGAGGAAAGTGTAAAGTGAGAAGATGGATGGGAGTCAAAGAGATAAGAGATGACGGTTTACGTTGCATTTAAACTCCTGGAGATTGTAGCTATCATTAAAACAAGCATACGGAAGGCAGTTCCACAGGCGGGAAGTGCGCGAAAAGAAGCTGTTAGAGTACAATTTATGATTGCACTTGATTTTTTTCACGGTGAAAGGGTGGGACCTTGTTGCTAGTCTAGTAGCTCGAGTAAATTCCTCCGGAAGGTGCACCAAGCAGGAGCAGAATCCGTGAAAGAGACAGAGAAAAGCCACATCTCGTCGGTGAGATGGAGTTGAGCTGCCAGGTCAGGATCGACTTCATTGCAGATTCTCTTTCGTGAATGTTCATTAGGTGCTTTAAAGGTCAGGCAAATCGTGAGGAGGTCACAATGTGATTAGATCATTATTATATGAGGTGGATGTTTGGGCTCAATGGTTAAAGTGAAGGAATTGACCGTTTTCTTTTGGTTTTTCAACATATTTGTTGGAAAAAATAATTTATTGTATATTCCTCGCACCTGCCATTAAAACATTTGTAGAAAAGACAGAGGAAAGCCACCTCACGTCTGTGAGAAAGTGAATGCAGTCGAGATTCCAAGTCAGGATTGATTACATTACAAACCCTTCTTTAGATTTTGCCAAGGATCTGGAAATGTACAGCAGGAGCACCAAACCAGACCAGACATGACCACAATATTCAATGAACGAACGAATGATTTATAATTCTACAAGGTAATTCTCATACATTTTCTATATTTAGTATAGAAACGCATTAGAATTATTTATTAAATGCATCAAAACATTCATTCACTCTAATGCTTACATGTAGAGAGATAGCAAATATGTATGTGAAAGCTTTTATGGATTTGTTTACTATATTTTACCGCTGGTAAAATGCCACGCTTAAGCTTTGACACATTAGCGACAACGAAGATAGAGAAAAAGATTCCAAGCAACTAGTCTTGGATGTGCGGATTGTGTTATGTATGTATAATTGGCGAGCCGAGTTCAAATTCCGAACTAGTCTGTTGCGTTCAATTTTTCACAAATTCCTTCGGGAAATGCATGGCTCTGTTTCTTTTAAAGCTGGTTTTGAAATCAGAGTTGAAAATTTATTCCCTACTCATACCGTCTCGGAGTTAAATTGGTGGGGGTATGGAAGAAATTTTCAACTCTGATTTCAAAATCAGCTTTAAGAGAGATGAACTCCGTCAAGCTATATTACTCTGCTTCTACAGTTTTGGCAAAGTTTCTGTCCTTATGATTCTAATGTGTGACGGAAAATTATATTGGATTGGCAACTAAGTTTCCACCGTTTTTTTTATTAAATTTTTGAAAAGGTTTAATAAAAATATTAACTAATTAATAACTAATGCATTCGCCCTTGTTGTTTACGACTTAACAACAACGTTTAACAAGATTGTCGATACCTCAGTGATAGAAATCACCCGATTTCGACTCGAAAAATTGGATCCAACCAAGCTCTTAATTCTGTATCAGTACTGAACGAAACTCCGCGCATAACATTTGAAAGGGGTCGAAGGAGTTGGAAATTCGTTGATGTCAAATCAGGACAGTACCAATCACGAGCAGTTCTTTCAGATATAGCACCCTCTCCATACACAGCACGACTATCGCCGGCAACTTTTGCGGCTTTAGAACCTTGATTAAAAGCAAAAAGAAGTCAGTCAGTCAGTTAAGTGCCGTACATGAAACACGCTTGGGCGATTGCCTGGGCAGAAGATTATCCCGCAGTAGTTTGCCATTGCTTTCTACGGTAGATTGGTTGCCAGCCAAGGCTATAGAACTCAATCTTTGCTGCTATTTAACCCATAACTGGAGGGAAGAGACGGATTAATACCTTTCCCAAGGGTATTTGTGCGTAAGAGAATGCAATAGATTCAACTGGAATTCGAACTCGGCTCCCCAAATGTATTTGTTTTGTGGTTTAATAAAAAATTCAAGTGCCAATGGTATCAAAAATTGCCAAAAGTACGCGTCGAAAATGCTCATTTTCCTTAACTTGACATTCTATTTTAATGATCCGAAAACAAAACAAAATTCAACTAAAATTAACTCGAAAAAAAAATCAAGAATAGATTTCTCGAGAAAAATAGATTTTAAAATTTAAAAATCGGCAGAAACTAATCTAATATGTGTCAATGCATTTAGTTACTGTAATGAATCTGACCGTAATTAAAAAAAAAAATTTAAAAATGCTACTTTAATTCAACGCGAAAGCAGTTTGCTAAGAGGAAAATATATAGAAAGCGCTTTAATCGATAGACAATCCACTACGTATTTACGTGCAGATTCGTACACCATTTCGCTTTTCTTAGATTTTATGGAATAGTGAATAACAAAAATATCTTTCCTCATTATCGGCCGTTGAAACTTCAATTGTCTCTTACTAATGTTAAGTATAAGTGTCCTTTTTTGTTTCCATTTTCTTTAAAATTTTCTGGTTGCTCATATTTTCAGTCCATGGCATTCTCAGCATCCTTCTGTAGTACCACATTTCTATCAGTATTCTTCTTCATTTGCAAGGAGATAGCCTAGCATTCACCGCTATATAGGTGAACGGATATTGCCTATTACAGTTCAATACTCTTTTCTTTGTTTCTAACGAAATTTTCTTAATACTTTCCTTAGCTTTTGGAAAGCATTTTCGCTATTCCAAAGCGCCTTCGGATTTTGATTTCTCATTTTCCGTAGTTTTAAATTCTTGTAATTCTTTGATTTTGGTATCTCCATTTTGTAATTTGCATGACGAGCTTGCAACCACACATGGTTTTCTTGATGTTTAATTCTTTCTTCTTGCTTTTCTTTATTTTTTTTCCTGTAGGTGTTTTTGTAGTTTTCTATCTTGACACTGTGTCTTCTGCATTTTTATGTTATTAAGATTGTGGTCGCCGATAATGAATCCTATGAAGACATTTAATTCTCTCGGAATCACTTGTTTTGAACAGTTATGGCTAGAGTCCAGTTGGATCTGCCAATTCACCCGTGAGAATGGGTCGAAAAGATAGATTCATACAATTTCCACCGTCAATCGTGCAAAGTGAACACAATGTGTCTACCAGTCGGAATTTGACTTCGGCTTGCCGATTGTGTTTGTCGTGCTATTAAACATTCGTCCACTGGCATCTCCTTATAGATAGGAAATACTAATTATGTCTACTAGAGGTGACTAATAAACAAAATTTCAAGCCACGTAATGGGAACTACTCGATTTCCACTTAAGAACAAGTAGTTGCTAGATTTGGGCCCTATAATGTTTGGTAAGTCCGTTTCGTTTCAATTTTTCTTCTTTTTTTGTGGGGTGGGATTCTACGGCTTCTTTTTAATTGGGCAAGAATGACATTTGAAAGAACAGTACCATTAAGAATGGACACAATAGTGAGCAAGATATCTACTTGAATACACTTAATTTTATTATGCGGAGAAAATGCTTCGTGATGATATATATATATATATATATATATATATATATATATATATATATATATATAGTCATCCGCAGAGAGATCTGTTTCGTTGTATCACAGCTCAGGAGTACGGTTAGACATCAGATTGCTTTTTTTATTATCCAGGATTGAAACCCGACGGAATTGGCGTCACTCGGCGATTCTACCTCTGAGCTATGGGCGCTCGGTAGAAGGAGGCAGACATTTATTGTGTGGTATACTATGTATACATACACCAGTAGTTAGAGTGTTCTAATTCATTACTGAATGAAACGATGCGTAGATGCTAAAAGTAGATGCTACCATTCTTCCAGAGATCAGGGTGTGAGAGAGTAAATTTGTACATTATATATATATATATATTTGTGTGTATGTATGTATGTTTGTATATATACAAGTTTCGTTAAAAACAACTAACAAGATAATGCGGTTAAGTTTTCATTTAATTTTTCTTGTGTTTGTAATGTTTTTTTCTTTTTGAACATAAAGTCTGTAGAAATTCCGTCTTCGGTTTAATATGTATAAGAAAACTATCAAAGACAACGACATCAATTTCACTGTAGCTGCACATTTCAACCAAAAGAGCATATTATTTACAACATTAGATGTGTCCTTTTGTAGTTTTTATTTCAATGCCAACAAGAACGCCGAATTTTTAAAAAATAGTACCCTAACATTATAAAAATTAACTCCCATGTACATCGTGTGAACTTAATTTCAAATCACTTAAAAAAAAATAAAACAGTTCGTAATATACACCTAATGGTCGCGTAACGCATAAAACTCCGAGCCATGCCACTGACGTAGGATAATATGTATATTTATTAATATATATAATAGTTCTGTTTATACTACATTGAGCAGTTTTATTCATAGCTGAATAATATTTTTATACATGTGTGTATTTCTATAAGTGTATTTATTAATCTATCTATCTATCTATCTATCTTTGTATGTTCATAAATTATCTATCTATCTATCTATCAGTCAGTCTATCTATCTATCTATCTATCTATCTATCTATCTATCTATCTGTCATCTATCTATCTATCTATCTATCTATCTATCTATCTATCTATCTATCTATCTATCTATCTATCTATGTCAGCCTTATCTATCTATCTATCTATCTATCTATCTATCTATCTATCTATCTATCTATCTATCTATCTATATGTCAGTTCCTTATCTATCTATCTATCTATCTATCTATCTATCTATCTATCTATCTATCTATGTCAGTTCCTTATCTATCTATCTATCTATCTATCTATCTATCTATCTATCTATCTATGTCAGTCTATCTATCTATCTATCTATCTATCTATCTATCTATCTATCTATCTTTGTCAGTTCCTTATCTATCTATCTATCTATCTATCTGATATATCGTAACCTATGTCAATATCTGACTGCAATCCATTTCCGCCCTAATTTAGAATCCCTATCTTTTAGGGGTTTTTATTGACTCTCCCTTCTTTACATTTTGTCACTTATTTTTCTCTTCACTTCTTTATCTTTTCTTTTCTTCTTTCTTTTCCTTTCCTTGGTTTCTCATCTTATTTTGTTCACTTTTCTTCCCTCTTTCTTTCTTCTTGTTTTCTTTTTTCTTTCATATCATTTTACCTTGTACGGTAAAATTTTTTTTCCAATAATAAAGGAAAGTGTTGTTTTCATATAATCAAAACGAAAAAGAAGTAAATAAAAACATTTATTACCATGATTTTTAACTACATGATGAGACATTGTTCTTCCATCAAGTTCTAACGTAATAATAATAATAATAATAATAATAATAATAATAATAATATATATATATATATATATATATATATATATATATATATAAGAGGAAAACCATGTACTAAAGAACTAATTTCTCAAAAACTTACATCTTTTGTAGACATTTTCTCTCCCCTCGCTCCCGTCTCTCTCTCCGTATTATTTTCACAATCTGTTCACAAACGGAGAAACTCTATTGGCCAATGACATTACAGAAAAACAAATTCTTGTACAATTCTTACCGATAGTAAGATGTGGCAGGATCCATGTGTGAGTTTACAACGTAGTATACCATTAGTTTTTGTTCGTTTTTTTATTCTGGTAGACGGTGTAACACCAAACTTAAAGCAAATGTACTTATATTTAGCAATAAATGTTCCATTCTGATTGTGTCTTCCAATTGAACATTGACTGCAAAGCAATACGGACGCGCTATCAACTGATGAGACAATGCGGACTCTTATGAAACTTACCTAAAAATTGCTAATTAAAAATGTAATTTATAATCATACAGTCGTTGGTTGCAATCAGTTTCCTCACAGAGAAAAGCGGTCCAAAAGAACTGATGTAGAATCTCGTCTCAAACATTCAGTCAAATTTATGTTATACTACCTCTGTCCCATAATGTTTGTTACATTTGCATGCATATTTCACAGATTAAATGTAACAATTATTATGGGACATCAGTAGTAATATGGAACAAATATACATTTTCATCGAGAATCCCAAAAATTCCTCGCTTAATATTTGTATATGACTTAATGGTTATCATATATATTTCTTTCTTTGTCTTGGGTAAATGTCAAGTCGCCAAGCAAATGTTTTTAACGTCAATTTTATGCTTCTCATGATTGTTTATTATCCAGAATTTGTACTGGAACAAAAAGTCGGGCAAAATGTTTTATAATCCGGTGAAAAGAAAAGAAAAATAGGGTGATTTCAAATAATGTATATTTTATATTATATTGTTTTAAACATTGCTTCCATGAATTGACTTGATATTCACGGCCCCACACATATAAACACGCCCATATGAATAGGCATATTTCACTATACTTTAATATTCACCTCTGTCTATACTGAAATACGGGGTGCAATAGATAAATTGTCGTTTAAATTATGGAAAAATGAAAATAACAGTGACATCTCATTTTAACAGATATATTTACTAAAATTACACAAAAAATATCTTGAAATACTAAAGAGTAAATTTATTCAATAAAACCGCCATTGGCTTCAACCACGATTTCCAAACGACTTCGGAATCTTGCTGCATCTCTTCTGGACGGTCACCTTGTTTAAATTCGTGAATAACCCTTGTCTTCAATTTATCTTTGGTGTTGCAAGGAGTTCTGTTAGTGTCGCCCAATTGTGCTCACTTATAATAACCAAGGGAGTTACAATCTGGGGAGTTAGGTGGCAAGATGTAAGGAGTGATATGGTCGCAGAAATTATCTGACAGCCATGACTGAATTATTCTGCTTATGTTCCATGGTTGCCAGACATAGTTTCTTCCAGCAGCCACCCTTTTGACCCAGGAAAAGAATTACTTCCGCAAGACACTTGATGTAGGCCCCCGTGTTGAGTTTGAGACTGTTGGGGCGCTCTCCACCTTTCCATGGAAATGGACTATTCGAATCACTATATAAAATAGTAATGATTATACCTCGAAGAAGAAATTCGAGTGAGCGAGTCAGTCGGGTATTTCCGGTATTGCACCGGAGGTGTTCTACTAGTCAATCTATCACGTCACTACGACGATACTGTATACTAATTACCTTGTTCTATATTCTACTAATCCTCACCTCTTGTAAATACTTCTCTTTTCTGTCAATACACCTACTTTTATATTATTACGTTGTTTTGTATTATTTCACATAATTCTGTTACCCGACGTAACAGGGACCCTGTGGGGAAATGAATGGAAGCATAGCATCGCCACCAGTAATAATCATTCCAGGCACATATGTAACCACCAATAAACTCATCCAACTCTTTCCGAATCTTCTGCACTGTCCTCAGATTGACCCCCAAATATTCTGAAATGTTCGTATTAGAGTATCCGGTGCGAATTCCAATCAGTACAGAATGCCGTTTCTAAATTTCTGATGGAGTGAATTTCGTCATGGTGTTTTTGTTTTTCCTCACACAGGAGGCTCAACTAACCCTAATATTTTGTACAGTCGACAGGATAAAAAACATGCATGAAGATAAGTAAGAATATTAAATGGCGACAATTTATCAATCGCACTCTGTTTGTGTGTGTGTGTGTGTGTGTGTGTGTGTGTGTGTGTGTGTGTGTGTGTGTGTGTGTAATAAATTAAATAACAAGAGGAACAACCTTTATGTCGACACATTTCGTTTCTTGTAAAATTTTGTTAAGGCAAATGCCTGATTTTTATTGGTAATCTTGTAATTATATACAAAGGAAAACATTCAGAAAATAACGCTAAACGTTCAAATTTGAATCAGAGATAATTCTGAAATATTCACAAATCTGTCGACATTAATGGAAGGCAATGAAACTATGTAAGGGATTTTGCTTTTCCATAATTCTCACTGTTCTTTAGAAAGTTGCAAATCACAGTTTTACCGCGATTTACCTTAGCTGCAATCACCCGCTGTGATAAACCTTGTTTATGGAATTCTAGAATTCGAGAACGCTCAACTTCGGTAAGTTTGCTTGCTTTAGGCATGGTAACACCTTTACGCAGTGATTGACATGTCAAACGAAAGTGAAATATTATTATTATTATTATTATTATTAAAATAACCATTTTCTTCTCATTCTTTTGATTTAAAATCTTTATGGTCCAACATAAATATGTTGTTTTTCTTTAATTATTCTTTAATTGGCAAACATGTCCAACAAACGGCATTGATAAAGTCTCTAATAATAAAAGAAAGAAAAAAAGCAGGACAAAATAATACCAAGCAAACAAAAATAGGCAATAATAAGAGTAACAGGGCAAAAATTCACAAATTAAGAACGATGTAAACGCGCAAAAAAGGAAGATAGTCAAATGATTTTATCGTTCAGATTTCATGGCAAGAAAGGACAAATATATAGTAGATAAGATCCAGAAGAGGTTCATTTTATTGGTTAGAAAAAAATCTCAGAATGATTGGTCGATAAATTTATGGAGGATGTCGTTTTTCAGTCATTCCTACTAATGATTGGAACCAACAGGTTGATAAAGAAAAACTTTCTCTTAAGAATGTAAAAATTACAAAAAAATAAATGATAAATATTTTCTTTTGTTTATTAGACATTGATTTATGTCACTTAGCAGCCTCCATAATTTACTAAGGCATCTCAGTTAAAATCATTTTAACTTTCGTTTATAAAAAAAACCTTGGTGCAAAATAAAATCCTTACATTCGCTTTGATGAAGTCCATTAGATAACGAAATGCGTCGTCTAAGATAGGTTTTCCTTTTCTCATTAATTCATAGTCTTTTTACAGATATATCTGAAATGTTGACACACACGTACACACGTGTGCTCACACACACAGGCACTATATATATATATATATATATATATGTGTGTGTTATTAATGTGTATATATGTACATTTACATCCAAATACAATTATACAATATTATATATATATATATATATATATATAATCATATGAAACTGACACATATTTCTTTATACATTATATATTTTTATATTACCTATAGGATAAATTCTATATAAATTTATATATGCAGCAATATATATATATATATATATATATATATATATATATATATATATATATACACACTCCCGATCAAAAATTTAAGACCACTTAAAAATCTTTAAAAAGAATTTTTTTTTACAGATAGATTTTAAACTCCTCCCACTTAAGTTTACCAATACTACAATCTAAAAGGTTATGGAAACAAAAAGCTACATTCCAAACATTTTATTTAGAAATTTACATTTTTATAAAATGAGGTGATTTACACATGATCAAAATTATAAGACCAGAGACAAAAATTCTCCGAAAATTGTACAAAAAGTTTATGAAAACATTCAACAACCAAATTTAATAATGAAGTCTACCTCCACTGCTTTTGATGACTTCAAACATTCTGTCGGGCATGCTAGAAATAAGCATTTCCATTAAGGTGCGGGGGATGTTGCTCCAGCTTCTAAAGATGGCTTCACGAAGTTCATTTTTTGTTGAATATTGTTTGCCATTTTGATAAACATCTCTTGTCATCCAGCCCCAAACATTTTCAATTGGGTTCAAGTCCAGTGAGCATGCAGGATGTCCCAAGAGATGGATCCCATTTTCTTGTAGAAAGGTCAAGGTCTGTCTTGCAGCGTGGATTGCAGCATTATCCTGTTGGAATAACCATCTATCCCCACACAAACGATGGCCCTCCGTCATCAAAGATGCTTTTTGTAGCATGTTAACACAACCAGCCGCTCTCTGATGACCCTGTACCACCTGGAGCTCTATCGTCCCTCTATAAGAAAAGGCACCCCATACCATTAGGGATCCTCCACGACTATGACGTGCAGAGAAAATTTCAGGAGGCATGTTTTTGTGATACCAATATCGTTGGAAGCCATCAGGACCATCGAGATTGAATTTTTTCTCATCAGAAAACAGGACTTTCTTCCACTTCTCAACGTCCCATGTTTGGTATTCGCGACCAAACTTTAAGCGGTCCACCTTGTGACGTGGAAGCAGCCGAGGAATTTGTTTACGCTTTTTATTTACCATGCCTTTTTGTCTTAAGTGTTGTCTGATGGTTACGGGACTGCAATCAGCATCTGTGACTGCCTTAATTTGACTAGAAGAAAGTCCCCCATCTTTCATAACAACCGGTCTTATTCTCCTACTCAATGCAGGAGAAAAATTTTTGGGCCTGCCAGAGGATTTTGCTTTTCCATAATTCTCACTGTTCTTTAGAAAGTTGCAAATCACAGTTTTACCGCGATTTACCTTAGCTGCAATCACCCGCTGTGACAAACCTTGTTTATGGAATTCTAGAATTCGAGAACGCTCAACTTCGGTAAGTTTGCTTGCTTTAGGCATGGTAACACATTTACGCAGTGATTACTAATTTCTAAATGAACTAAAAACATTGGAATTACCATAGATCTAACAATTTATACCCCTGGTCTTATGATCGCCTCATTTTATAAAAATGTAAATTTCTAAATAAAATGTTTGGAATGTAGCTTTTTGTTTCCATAACCTTTTAGATTGTAGTATTGGTAACCCAAAGTGGGAGTAGTTTAAAATCTAACCGTAAAAAAAGAAAATTCTTGGTGGTCTTAAATTTTTGATCAGGAGTATATATATATATATATATATATATATATATATAATCATTTAATTACTTAGATTTTGATCATAATTAAATTAGACCAGTACACAGTTGCATTAAAAAGTGTTCAATACAATTATATTGTAGAACTTTTGAATATGTTTCATTTGTAAACGCGTTATATTACGCAACCCAGGTTTCTACCTCTTGGGACTTCAGGCGA
This sequence comes from Ascarosepion bandense, assembly GCA_037127315.1. NCBI lineage: Eukaryota > Metazoa > Mollusca > Cephalopoda > Sepiida > Sepiidae > Ascarosepion > Ascarosepion bandense. The sequence continues at coordinate 1,594,047 of JBBBDQ010000864.1, forward strand.
TTTACAATAACTTATTGTAAATCGCTTGAAGCCACCAGATGATAGAAACTTGGGTTGCGTAATATAACGCGTTTACAAATTATATATATATATATATATATATATATATATATAATTTTTAGTTTAAACGTTATTTTAATGGATAGTCATACTTGAATATTACAATTAACATTATATTTGATCGGTACACGTCATTCAGGAAACATTACATTTTCTTTTTCGAAATGTGAAGTTAATGCCAACTAACCTTGACATAGAAAGTCTTATTAAAGAAAACTTACCTTTCAGATCGAACCTACATTTCCTTTTCTAGGAAAACTACCTTTTAGTCAAGCCCCTGTGGTCGAACGCTAAAGGACACTCAGCTAAAAGAATGGGAAAATGTATGCTCGTTCCCTGTCTATAGGTACCTTTTTTTTTATATGTCTTTCTATATCTAGGCCAATGTCTTCACTATCTAAAAACGAGGCAGGAATGCCCACCTAAACACGCGTATCCACTAAAAAATACTTATTGTGATGAAGGGTAATGTCGGATAAATATCAATTAAATGCCATACATATATATACAATTTTAAGAATACATACATATATATATGTACACGTGTGCGTATACGTATATGTGTGTGTGTGTGTGTGTGTGTGTGTGTGTGTTGTGTGTGTGTGTGTGTGTGTGTGTATGTGTGTGTAATATATAAATATGTATTTATTCGTAAAATTGCATATATATTTGTATTAAACAAAAACCTGTATATACGAAGCCAAACAGGTTTATGGTCATTTGCATATCTGTTTTTTTCTATTTATGTTAAAGTTGATTTTTTTTTTAAATTGCAAGAACTCTTAAAAAATCTTGAAGTAATGTCCCTTTTTAACCACAATATTTCGGATGATCCATTCTAGAGCCTTTTTAAGGAGTACAATCAGTTAGAAAAGAGAAATGTTTTTTCTTTTTTTTTTTTTTTCGTTTTTGCAAAGAAAATGGTGGTTAATACATCGACTACATCGGATCGTTCTCAGTCGAAAGACAGCGTTCAATTGGCCGACCGACTTTCTGGAATGGTGCAAACTCTTTTCAGACTCATCAATGGGAAGCTTGTTTTATCTTTCAGTATTTTCAAATGGTTGTTGAAAGTTACTTCTTGACTCCGTTTTCTTCTCTCTTCCTTTTTTTTTTATTCGCGATAATCTAAATGAAAGGAAGAAAGAATAGAATTATTGAAGAAAATAGTGTCTTTACATTATTAGGTTCATTGTCATACTCACATTCCATTATTATACATTCAGTATCATTCAATTATTATATGTTCCAATATTATACACTTTCATCTTTGCTGTTATTAGCGCAGACAAAGGCCATGAAGACCGTTAATGGTTGCTAGAAGAACCTAAGAAAATATTAAAATCAACAAATAATGACGTATTTAAAACTTATCTAAACTTATTTATAAATGGAACTTTGTCTGTGTATGTGTGTGTATGTCTGTGTTTGTGTACGTTACCTATAGACTCCGAAACGGCTAAATCAATTTTCTTGAAAATTTACAGTTGTACTATAAACGTCTGCGAGTGTTCTTAGCTTGGTTTTGTGTCGAGGTACCACCGATAAATATCGAAAATCGAAAAAATCGGGCTATAAAAGGAATGATCCGATTTTAATTAAATTTGATACACTCATAGACAAAGACATAAGAAACGATATTCAGAAGTTTTAAGGTTGCAGTTATTACAATAGTGCAGAAAATCGATAATATATATATGTATAAAAGATAAGATGTCTGTGTGTGTGTGTCTGTTTATCTGCTTGAATGTCTATGTTTTTTTCAGCCCCTTTATTTTAGTTTCTGCTTCGGGTTTGGCTCTAAGTAGGTATAATTGTAGTTCTTAGTCTCAGCCATGATACCGTTTACTCAGAGGACTTATTTAGCCTTCAAAATTCAGTTTACGGCGAAAAATGCTTATTTGATATCGATACGAGGAAATCAAAATTTGACTTACATCCATTCATTTTTCTTTCAGTCTACGGTTTCACTTTAACTGGAAACAACTATTGCTTTTTAGTCTTTGTGCCAACATCCAAAGTGTCTGAGCTCCATGACCATGGATTAGTTTTAAAGCTTTCATTTCACCCAAGCAACGCCGGGCTATACTGCTAGTTTATTTATAAATACAAATCGTCGTTTCTTATTAAATTTATTTATTACTTTTCTATATAAAGAACCAGCTCCATGCTCGACATTAATATTCAAAAGGAAGTGTTGCGGATAAGAAATTAAGTAAAATCAACACTTTTCTTCACTTTTACAAAAATTCACAACGATGTGTGAAATCATGTTTTTCCCAAACAGAAAAAGGATTGCCCATGTGCTTAACGAAACAATCGAAACCAGATTTCGCAAGTAGATGTTGAAATGATTTTTGACCAATAGGAGCGACTTGTAAGACTTGAAAGAACTTGGCGATGCAGTGCAAAATTCAAAAGGACATATAAATATCTTCGCAGCGTCAGTCAAGAGACAGAGATGGGAGCAGCGGGAAAGAAAGACAACACTAAAATGTAACTTTCAACTTCAAGCGACTCTGACATAGCTTTCCTCCTTAGCTTTCTCCTTATCTATTTCAACAGTTACTACTACAAACATTTTGTACGAACTCTTGATACATTAACCTTCTCAGTGAACATCAATTTCTACGAATTCTTGTTATTCCTCCTTTTAATAAATTTCTATTTTAACATGAAAAATGTATATTTTTATATTTTTATTCTTACATTATTCTACACTATTCCACACAATCTATATAAAATTATTTATAAAGGGAACTTTGTGTATATGTGTGTCCGTTCACTATAGACTCCAAACCGATTTTCTTGAAAATTTATACAGTTGTACTATAAGCGTCTACGAGTGTTCTTAGCTAGTTTTTGTGTCGAGGTACCACCGATAAATATCGAAAATCGAAAAAATCAGGTTATAGAAGGAGTGGTCCGATTTCAATCAAGTTTGATACACTGATAGACAAAGACATAAGAAACGATATTTAGAAGTTTCAAGGTTGTAGTTCTTATAATAGTGCAGAAAATCGATAATATATATATATATATATATATATATATATATATATATATAATTCAGGATGTTTGTGTGTGTTTTTTTCAACCCTTTTATTTTAGTTTCTGCTTCAGGTTTGGCTCTAAGTAGGTATAATTATAGTTCTTAGTCTCAGCCATGATACCATATACTCAGAGGACTTATTTAGCCTTCAAAATTCAGTTTACGACAAAAAAAAACTTATTTGATTTCGATACCAGGCAGTCAAAATTTGACTTGCATCCATTCATTTTTCTTTCAGTCTACGGTTTCGCTTTAACTGGAAACAACTATTGCTTCTTAGTCTTTCGTGCCAACGTCCAAAGAGTCTGAGCTCTAGTACCATGGATTAGTTTTAAAGCTTTCATTACACCCGAACAACGCCGGACTATATTGCTAGTTTTACATATTCTAACCTGCCGACAACCAACCTTCTAATGAGGATAATTCTGATGATAATTCTGCATAAATCCTGTAAGCTGTATAGATTTCGGTTAAGTCTGACACAAGGCCGAATCAAAGAAAAATTAACCAGCTCCCTCCACTACACTGGTGACACCACCAACGTTTGAAAATAACACGTACTACCTCAGAAACAGTAGCTAACACCGCTGCCTTTTCTAACTTCTTTTCTCGCTCACACAACTTTAACCTCTGAAAGCTTCTTTTACTCAGTTTTCTCTACGTTCTCCGTGTCTGTGCATAAAATTGGCATGATGAACGGAATCGGGGACCTTCTCTGTTTATAGTACTCAACTGATGTCGTTTGTTTACACTTTATTGTAAAAAATGAATGGGTCTTATTAGAATTTATCACGGGTGCAAAGTTAGGTTTATCAATAATTATTTTTTTTTATTATACAAAAATGATTTATTCTGTAAATGAATCTAAGACAAGTAGGACAGGTGTTGCATGCATGGATCCTTCGTCACTGCTTTTCTGTTGTTAAAAAAATATCTATCTAGTGAGTCTCCCGTATTTAAGACTGGTTATTGGAAAATATTTAGTGAGTCTCTCGTATTTAAGACTGGTTATTGGAAAATATTTTTAGTCATTTATTCATTTTTTCTTAATTAAAATTTTGTTTTATGTTTAAGAAGAATGAAGATAAAGGATGTTTTAGAAAGTTTTGACGTGGTAAAGGCCTTCGGGGAACAAAACAAACCAAATGTTATTGGTAAAAAAGACTAAAACCTTGTGAACTAAGCTGAGAATTCCTTGTAAAAGAACATTCTGTGTCGCTGAAAAACATCTAAGCATATTTCGTGTCCCGAAAATTCTTTTTTGAAATAAAATTACTTATACTTTTTAAACTTTAAGGAAGATTTTGCAAGAAGATTATATAATAAAAATGAAGGAAGTTTCTAGGAGAAGATCAAAGATTGGAGAGGTTTATAAACTTGTTGTAGGCCAAAGAACATATTCTAAAAAAAAGTAGTCCACTATTCTGGCCAGGAGTAAGCGATAAGTCACTTAATTTGATTGAGACAATGATGAAGACTATTACTAACCAAATAAAAAATGGTATTTATACATCTATCGCCCGGTTCACACTCCACCCACGTCTATTGAATAGGTTAAGAGGCTCATCCCTTGTTCCCTGTTTAGGATGTAGTTTCCGGCTTTCTCTTTTCCAATCTTCTCACTTTTTTTTTTTTTTCAATTGGAGGAGATAGATCTATCTATCGCCCGGTTCACACTCCATCCACGTCTATTGAACAGGTTAAGAGGCTCATTCCTTGTTCCCTGTTTAGGATGTGGTTTCCGGCTCTTTTTCAATCTTTTCACTTTTTTTTTCAATTGGAGTAGATAGATTTATCTATCGCCCGGTTCACACTCCACCCACGTCTATTGAACAGATCAAGAGGCTCATCCCTTGTTCCCTGTTTAGGATGTGGTTTCCGGCTCTTTTTCAATCTTTTCACTTTTTTTTTCAATTGGAGTAGATAGATTTATCTATCGCCCGGTTCACACTCCACCCACGTCTATTGAACAGATCAAGAGGCTCATCCCTTGTTCCCTGTTTAGGATGTGGTTTCCGGCTCTTTTTCAATCTTTTTACTATTACATTGCCGCCTTGCTCGGGGTGATACGATTAAAAAAAAAAAGAAGTTATTCAGCCATCTTCATGTTTATGTTTAGTCTGCTCTTTAGAAACTGCTCAGAAATTCTTTCTTTCCTTTTTATTCAATTTCAAGATCAAGATAAAAATATAATCAAATTTGGTCTGAAATTAACTCCCGCTTGTACCTTTTGCCACAAGCACAAATTATGCACCATTGAACTTGATCAGAAAAAAAAGGGTTCCAATTATTTTCTCAGCCAAGCGTCATCAAAATGGCTGTCAGGTTATTTTGACTGGTTGCGTTCAATTAAAAATAATTCAATGAGCTCGAAGGATTACTTACAATTTAATGTTAAAAATTAAATTTTCAAATTTCTTTCCTCGTCGCTGTACATAGAGAAATCTCATACTATTTTTTCTGAAAATTTTTCTTAAATATAAAGATGAAATCAGTATTCTTGTTTGCGTACCCAGTTTAACCATAACCTATTCAAATACCATTTTAGCAAGAAATTGCCAGGAACATTTCATGATCAGAGAATTACAATTTCAACTGTACTATAAAGGAAATATAAGAAAGTAAGAAGCGAATTGTAAAAACCAGAGAAAAAACAGTAATTCGATTACATCTAATTTATGCTTAGAAAATCATCAAATTGTTAGCAACATTCTACCCAGTGATTTGGTCTGGCAACATTTCAAAGAGGGCGATTTGTTATTCGACAAAAGAAGGTCATGAATGTTTTATCGGAAAACATGCTCTAAATTAAAACAAGAGGCACACACACTTCTTCATATAA
>JBBBDQ010000864.1:1602500-1695000 GCA_037127315.1 Ascarosepion bandense
CCATATCACCCCGAGCAAGGCGGTAACGCCACTGATGTGCAGGGGGCTACATAAGAGTGAAAAGATTGGAAAAGAGAAAGCCAGAAACCACATCCTAAACAGGGAACAAGGGATGAGCCTCTTCACCTGTTCAATAGACGTGGGTGGAGTGTGAACTGGGCGATAGTTTAGTCTATCTACTCCATGTTATTTCAAATACTTTGTTTTAATATTCATTTTTAAAGAATATTTATATTTTTTCAATTTAACCTTTTAAGATTTTCCTTCATTGAAATAAATGAATATTAAACTTTTTCATATAATTGTATTAAGATTCTTTAATTCAATTTCATTTTTAAGTCAATGGCTTTATCTCATAACATTTAAATGCATCTCCTTTAAAAATTTTGCTAAGTGTGTTGTGATATTTTTATTTACTTCTAAGTGTGCCGTTGCTTAAAAATGTTGAGAAACACCGGATGAGTTAGATTTTCCTATCTCGCGTGACAACCTTTGAAAACCTGAATTCAAAAACAGAGAAGATAACAGGAAAGCACTCCACTACCTTTATCAAGAGGCCATAGCAGTTCGCAGGTAATAAAAAAGGAAGCTGTGAAGAGCCAAGATGCAGCATTTAAAAAGCAGAACACCCAAAGAGGATCGAATTATCGAGAAATGACTAGAATTCTTGATTTTAACTATCGTACGACATCGGATGTCTTTTTTTCATTTAAAATGTTTTTATCCCATAATGTTTGAATAAAATAAATAAAAGGTATGTAGTACCCTCTCACTAGAGGTCAGAAATAATACTACCTAAACATATTAACTTTGTCTTCTTCTCCCTCCTCTTCTTCAGGTGCTTCCACCTAGGTCACGAACTACTCTCCCAGAAATCCTTGGAGTAGATAGACTAAACTATCGCCCGGTTCACACTCCACCCACGTCTATTGAACAGGTGTAGAGGCTCATCCCTTGTTCCCTGTTTAGGATGTGGCTTCCGACTTTCTCTCTTCTAATCTTTTCACTCTTACGTAGCCCCCTGCACATCAGTGGCGTTACCGCCTTGCTCGGGGTGATATGATTTTTAAAAAAAATCTCTTTTTCTCCCTTTCTGGCCTATCCCTACTGACCAACAACTAGTAGCAGTTCAGCTTTTTTTCAGTTCCTCAAAAGATTTCACACCAGCCACACGTGCTACTCCCGCCAGCGGACATTTTAGCCAGCCGCGAGGGACTCACACAAGAATGTAGACGAAGTTAAATAAAGTTTGTTTTAACATGTTAATATTTGCATCTCTTAATTTTTATCCAAAACATACTAGGTACAAATATTACAGGTATGAATTAATCTTAGTCTGGCTCTTTTAACACTTCATGAAAACAGAACTCACTTGTCAGGCAAATCTGCCCACTATTGCTCAACACAGACATAAAAAAACAGGCAGTAAATGTTAAAAATTAATAAAAATATTTACCTGGGGTCTCTGGATTGTACAAAATACTTTCATCTTCATTACCGTAGGCTGAAATAAATAAATAAATACACATATATATAATATGAATATTACCGTAGGCTGAAATAAATAAATAAATACACATATATATAATATGAATATTACCGTAGGCTGAAATAAATAAATAAATACACATATATATAATATGAATATTACCGTAGGCTGAAATAAATAAATAAATACACATATATATAATATGAATATTACCGTAGGCTGAAATAAATAAATAAATACACATATATATAATATGAATATTACCGTAGGCTGAAATAAATAAATAAATACACATATATATAATATGAATATTACCGTAGGCTGAAATAAATAAATAAATACACATATATATAATATGAATGAAAAGGTAATTATATTTTTAAGATATACAGTGGACGAGAATGCCAATCTAAATAATGATAGAATCGATGACAATGACCCATCTTAAAATTTTGAAAGGCCGAAGAATGTCTCGGCTGAAACAGTGACAAAACTAACGTGGACGAATTATTTATTTTTTCTTTTTTCCTTATTTTTTCTCTTTCATGATCATGATAAAACAAAGACTCCTAAGTTACGACAACGGACGAAAAAGGTCAGAAGCCGAGAGGAATCTCTAGAGCCACTATGCGTCGCAAGATATCATGGTTTAGCCATGTCACACGACTTATCAGCCTCTTAAAAGTCCAGGACGCAGTTTGACATTTAGCTGTCAACAATCATTCGCACCTTGCTCAGCTAGTACCTCGGTGATTAGGAAATACTTTTATTCTATGTTTCATGCTATAAACAAGTAATACATGTATAAATCAGGTTAATTTAACTTTAAATTTACTAATTTTACAAAAAGTAACGTGTCCCAGATCTATATTTTAGTTTAGCAAGATTTTTCAAACCAAGAATTAATTTTGTATAAAAATGTGTCGATTGCTGAAAAATGGCCGAAAAATTGAAAGATTTTTAAAAATTTAAAAATTTTAGATTCCAATCAATATAATTTTTGTTTGAAATACACCAGAGTATTTGGCTTACTGGAAATAGAAAAATGTCTCTTGTTCTTTCAGTCCCCTTCCTCATTGCATGTCCTAGGAACTTCAGTTCTCTCTTCCTGATGCTCAATATTAATTTTCTTTTCGTTTCCATTCTTTCCAGCACTTTATCATTGCCCCCATGCTCGAGCCATGATATCCGCAGCATCCTTCTGTAAAACCACATTTCAGCTGCTTCAAATTTTTCCTTCATCTTTGATGACATTGTCCAACATTCACTGACATATTGAAAAACTTAAAATCAGATAACAATCTAGTACTCTCTTCTTTGTTTCTAGTGAAAGTTTCCTGTGTCTTACTACTTTACACAGCTTCTGGAACGCATCTTCGCCATGCCAGTTCACCTTCGGAATTCTGTGTCGCACATTCCATCTTCTGTTAGAACACTTCCCAGATATTTAAATTTTTATACCTGCTTGATTTTAATATTCCCAACCTGTATTTGGCATTTTGGGTTGCTCTTTTTGCTGATGACCATGCATTCGGTTTTCTTGCAGTTTATTTGTAGTCCTTTTTTGTTACTCTCTTCAGCTACCGTCTGTAGGAAGTCTTGTAGTTTCCTTTCTTTGTCTGCTATCATCACTGTACCGTCTGCTTATCTTATGTTGTTCAAATTGTGTCCTCCGATGACAAATCCTGGCATAACATCTAGGGTATTATTCAAAATTTTATTACTAAAATATCATTTTCAACCATTTTTAATTTTTGACGAGTATTTCATTCATTTTAATTTCATTTGTTTTATTTATACTAATAGTATAAGATAATAGTGAATGTTATTATGAGATAAAGCATTATCAAACATGTTTTACTAATATTTCGTTAAAATTAATTTCACTTGTTTTATTTATATTAGTCATATTATTAGTAATAAATTTTTATTATCAGATGAAGCATTTTAACCCTCAGTAATTTATTAATCTTTCATCTTAATTTCAATCGCTATATTAACCCTAGTAGAATTCGTTGTAATATTATCTTGAATTTTATGATTATTAGATGAAGTATTGTCAGCCATTTTTAATTCTTCATGAGTATTTATTTCACAAATATTTTAGAAAATTAAATATGTCTGAAAATTTTTCCATGGTTCACATTTTAAATATTGTAATTAAAAAGATATTTTTTTAATTTCATGGCACGCTTTCACTTCCTTAGAAAGAAAATGCTGACATTGCTGATTTCTGTTTACTGCACTAGAAGGACGTATTGCAATTAAAAGCTATTTTCACTCCAATTCAACAGACGCGCAAACAAGGCAAAATAGTATTCGTCATTCTTCTCTCAAGAGTTACTATTTTTAGAACATGGGATTAATTACATTTATAAGAATAAATTAACCATTATTTTAAAGGTATAAATATTTGAATGGATTTAAATTATTTTTCAATTGATTTTATTGATTGTAATTAACTTTCAGTTCAAAAATTTTGTGAAGCGCATTGCGTGTGTTGAAAATGTATTCTTTATTATCATTTTTTGTTTGTTTAACAAATTTTGACATCCTCATAAATTAACGTAATTTAGCCCTGTGTCTTGCCTATATATATATATATATATATATATATATATATATATATATAATCTAAACTTATTTATAAATGGAACTTTGTCTCTGTGTGTGTGTCCGTTACCTATAGACTCCGAAACGGCTGAACGGATTTTCTTGAAAATTTACACAGTGGTACTATAAGCGTCTGCGAGTGTTCTTAGCTAGGTTTTGTGTCGAGGTACCCCTGATAAATATCGAAAATCGATAATCGAAAAAATCGGGTTATAGAAGGAGTGGTCCGATTTTAATCAAATTTGATACGCTCATAGACAAAGACATAAGAAACGATATTTAGAAGTTTCAAGGTTGCAGTTATCACAATAGTGCAGAAAATCGATAATATATATAAATATAAGGCAAGATGTTTGTGTGTGTGTGTGTGTGCGTGTGTGTGTGTCTGTGTTTATCTGTCTGTATGTCCTTGATACAAATCCACAATTTTTATCCGATTCTCACCAAACTTCACGCAAATATTCTTTAGGCTGAGTCTGAACTCCAGGACCATGTATTGGTTTTAAAGTTTTCATTACACCCGAGCAACGCCGGGCTATACTGCTAGTATATAAATTTTGAACACTTTTTTAAGAATAGTGTTTCTTTGGATACGGAATTTTATTCCATCCATATCTACCCTGTACTTATTTATATAAGTTCTCGATGATTTTTCATAAAAAGTAATGATTTATTTACAAAAATTAGTAAGAAACATGTCACTGAACGTAATGTCCATCACTAGCCATTACTTTTTCCCATCTTTCTGGCAGCTTTTGAATTCCACCTCGGAAAAGCGCATCTTTTGAGGCTAACCACGATTCGACGCATATTTTTTTTTTTTTGCATCTTTGTAAAAATGAAACTGCTGTTCAGCCAGGCCATGTGCCATCGAGCGTAACAATTGATAATCGGAGGGGGCTATGTCTGGTGAATATGGCAAGTCGGGAAGGACTTCCAATTTAATCGTTTCTAAGTAGGTTTTCACCGTTTTGCAACATGTAGCCTAGCGTTGGGAAAGGTATTATTTCATCTCTTCCCTTCAGCTATGGTCAAATAACAGAACAGATTGGGTTCTATAGCCTTGGTTGGAAACCAGTCTACCACAGATAGTAATGACAAGAAAAAATCTTCTACCCAGTCATGTTTCTTTCGAGACAGTATCACCTAAGCGAGTATCATAGATGGCACTTAATTGACTAACAGTTGAAGAACTGCGGTGGGGGCACTTTTTCTGCTTTGTGCAATTTTTTCTTTCCTTTTTTCCATTTTTAAAGGGTATAATCTTTTTCTTTTTTTATATATCGGACCTGTGTCCTTCTTTAAAAACTGTAATACTTTTTTCCCCTTATATTTGATGGCAATCCTTTTTTTGAAACGTCAGAGATATGTTATCCTATCGTAATGGGCACGCAAAAAGAAATTTTGTGTAACTTTTTTATTGTACACTTCTTTACGTGTACTTGTGTGTAAAACGTTCTTTCTTTAAAATTTCACGCAGTGGTTGTGATTTGTTTTGTATTTTCGTCTATTATGGCCCCAGGAGAAGAGAAGTTTGTGTTCTTTTTTTTTTTTTTTTTTTTTGCTTTCTATTCTTATTGTGTTTTGCGTTTAAAGAAATATTTGGTAGGGAATTATTATTATTTTTTTTTACACAAAAATTACTTCGCGTAACTTTAAAGTTTTATATTTTGCACAAAAATGTAACATTTGTAACTTCCTGAATGCAAAGAACAAAATTAGTTCATTTTTGCAAGATTCTTTTGGATGAAATTTGAAGGAAATTTTTTTTATACCGTCCGGATGGATAACCTTTCTCGTGCATGACTGAAATAGAAATAGATTATCAAGCTAAGAATAACCAATTTTCAGTTAATTTGGATTAAAAAAATATATGCGTAAGTCCTACCTTTTATTCTGTTCAAAAACTATTTTAAATGTAAATTATGTTTTCCTAAAAAAACAAAACAATAAATTGCTTAAACTTTGAGGTATCTTTACTAGAAAATTATTTAAAAATGGTTCCTTCTCGACTACTGAAAAAGATATGTAATCTCAAAGAAAAGACTGAGAGTTCTATAAACTCGTTGGAAGCCAAAGAAAATGTTCTAAAAGTCCACCATTCTGGTCAGGAGCAAACGATAAGCGGATAGAGACAATGACTGACCAAATAAATGATATTCACATTGATAGTAGTACTAAAGAATCAGCTACTGATGATTATACGAACACTTTCGACTTGATGCAGTAGAGGAATTAGCTATGATTGGTTAACAAATTTAACAAATTGATGACGGTGCTGCTGGGAAGTTAGAAAAGGCCTCTAATTCTGGTTCTTTCGCTCCCAAAATTAATTGCCTCATATTTAGTGCTAAAAACTGCGAAGACAAGTTTGCCTTCAAAAACTTTCTTACAAAATTTGAAAACTGTACGACAACAGCAAAATGTAAGCCTGTCAAAATTGGGATACCCAAGACATTTAATTTGCAATTTATGCTCTGCAGATTATAGAACATCTATCACAAACTAAAATTACGATGTCGCTATTCAGTTGCTAAAAGATAAATATTAGGATCAAAAGTATATTGTAAATGAAATATTTAAGTAAATAAGTGAAAATAAGTCTGTGCTTGACTCTGAATTTGAGGGAGGTAAACAGTATTTGACCAAAATTAGAGCAGATTTATTGGAGTTGAAAAATTCCTTCAAACTAAATTTCCAGGAAGGTAACTCTCCTTCAAATAAATATTAGTTAAACTAATGTTTAACTAAATATTAGTTAAACTATGTTGCCTAGTGTTTTGAAAAGGAGAGTATTCGTATTGCCAGGACAAATTATCCTTCGCTGAGGCATATTCTCGACAACTATGGCGAACTTATAAAGGCTCTCGATATAAGTAAATTTAAGTCTAGCGCTGATAAAGAAGTCAAGTTTAGATCAAATATGGCATCAAATTAAAGCAACTTTTGTTCGGCGTCAGAAAATTTCAATATCTTTCTGAAAACTACAATTATATGTACGTTTTGTGGCTGGCTCTAAAAATCATACAAGCACTTCGTGTATTGAGTTCTTTTCTGAAATCTAGATTAGCTAAATGCAAAGAAAATTTATATTTTCTTTGCATGAGTCACAAATATAGAAGTCAAAAGCGCGTTAAAAATAATGGCGCCTTATCATTTGAATGTAAATACGAGTAACACGTCTGGGATCTTTGTCTGTAGAAGTTTAAACAGAAAACACTGACCAGCAGTATGTGCTACAAAATGACGGTGAACAAGAAAATGTAATCTTACCCGTAGCATCTCTATCTTTAACGGAAACAAATATTATCAATTCAATTGTTTCGTAGACACAGGAAGTCAAAAATCTTATTTCTCTCAATCTGTATTAACCAAAGTAAAAAGCAAAAATGATTTTATTCCCTGCATGTCGTATAGAGTAAAGACATTTTTAGGTGCCGAGCAAAGAAAACGGTTTTTTATTAATCATTTCACCCTAAGCAAGGCGGTACCGCCACTGATGTGCAGGGGGCTACATAAGGGAGTTAAAGTTTTAGGCAGAAGGAGAGTGAAGAGAAAGACGAACCAGCTACGGGAGGGGGGTGAAAGAGAAAGGGCAAGAGAAGGATTTGAACACAGGAGTGAAGACAATTGCGAAGGTAGAGAGGAAGGAAAAGAACAAGATACACGGGGTGATGTAGAAAGGTCTGGAGTCAAGTGGAGAAGAGATGGAAACTGAGAGAAGTAACGTTTAATATCGGATTTAATGATTTTCATTCCTATTCTGGTTGATGTTGATGATTATTAAATTTAATCTTGATGTGTTTCAAAATATTGTGAAAAATCTAACCCAATTAAATTGCAGCCAATTCTGTAGGAGGTAAATATTTTATTCCTTTTCATGGTCTTCTGGGAGTAGAATTAATTCAATATATGGGAATCATGCGAATGACTGAATGCGTGAATGAATCTGCTTGGCAAATTACTGAAGGAATAATTCCCTTTGGGAGTGTAAAAAAATTATTTATTCATAATCAAGTCAGTCAGTCAGTCAGTTAAGAGCCATATGTGATACACGCTTGGGCGATCATGTCTCGATATGACTGACTGGGCAGAAGATTTTCCCGCAGTAGGTTGCCATTACTTTCTGCGGTAGACTGGTTGCCAATCAAGGCTATAGAACCCAATCTGCCCTGATATTTAATCCATAGCTGAAGGGAAGAGACAGATTAATACCTTTCCCAAGGGTATTTGCGCGTATTCAACTAGAATTCGAACATGGCTCTCAGATTTCTCGTTTTGAGTAGATATCCACTGCACCAAAACGCACCTGGTTGTTTCTAAAACTAATAGTCACTGAAGATAATTTCTCTACTATAATTTCTCAATATTCATCTTACCCCATTACGCATATGAATATCGTATTAAAACCAAAATGGGAAGACATGTGGCCCCTTCTGCTGAAAGTTTTAATAAAAGTTCTGTGCATAACAAATTTTACAAGTATCCTTTATATATATATATATATATATATATATATATATATATATATATATATATCAATAAATTCAGATATGTACATTCAGTTGAATAGCTATTTCAGCGAAAAAATTCTTGCTTCATCAGCAACGATCAAAAACAAAAATTTATTAATTCAAATATGGTACAAAAATTCACATACCGGAAAATTCACATAAAGGAAGTGGGATTAAGAAAGAAAAATATTTATTTTCTTTTGTTTTTTCTTTCTTACTCCCCCTTCCCCTTCTTTTTTAACTTTCTGTGTATGAATATGTTTTTGGGCTCTTTCCGGTATATCAATTTTTGTACCATATTTGAATTAATAAATTTTAATTTTTGATCGTTGCTGATGAAGCAAGAATTTTTTCGCTGAAATAGCTATTCAACGGAATGTACATATCTGAATTTATTTATATATATATATATATTTGGCTCTGTAAATAGATAATACTATTTACATCGAGCCTCCACCTGGATCATTTTTAATTGATGAAATTAATATTAATAGGATCTGTTTTGGGGGATTTTACCTATATACGCTTCCATTTTAGGATTATATATATATATAAACACCTTGCAATAAACTAAATTTAATTAATGCACATTCTCTTGAGGGAAAATATAAAAATTGTATTTTATAACTTAGTCTTTAATGTAATGCTTAATTTTCTAGTTTATATATATATTACATACATATATATTACATATATAAATGTATTTTTGCGCTATAAGGAATGGTAGGAATGAAAGAAAATTTGATTTAAAATTGGTAGCAAAAGAACCGCCAAATTTATTTGTGTAAAAATTGCTGCATTTTTTTAACACTCTTTTTGACTCCGCGGTTGATCTGCCAAAATATGTGAAATGTTTCGGGTTAATTTTTAGAATTAATGGAGAAGGAAGGTTTCTTATCGGCCAATGAGCAACGCGCGCAGTAGATCAACAGAAGGCAATTAGCCATCGAGGAGGAAGTATTAATGCCCACGTTTCAAGGACGAACGATTTGTCCATCGAAAGGGATCTTACATAAACACGGGGAAAGAAAGATTAAAGGCAGATTCAATCCCTAGGACAGAACATTCTTTTCTATGTCTTCCTAAGAAGTTAAACCGAACATTGAAGTTTAACTTTCCAGCAAAGTACTACAAAAGGCCCTCAAGACAACAACATTAGGAAAACACGGACCCTCTTTGTGCTAAGACATCCGTAATCTAGTATTCAGTTGAAGAACTGAGGTGGATGTGCCTTGTATTTTCTGCCTTGTGCAATATTCATTTTTTTTTTTCATTTTTAAAGGGTGTAATCTTTTTTGTCATTGGATCCGTGTCCTTTTCTAAAAACTGTAACACTTTCCTCCCTTATATCTGATGGTAATACCTTTTTGCAACGTCAGAAAATTGCTATTCTTACCTAATAGGCGAAAAACAGGAAATTTTTGTGTAACTTTTGTATTGTGTCCCTTTTTTGTTTAAAATTTCACGCAGTGGTCAGGGTTTGTTTCGTATTTTCGCCTATTATGACCTCAGAAGAGAAGCACGCGTGTTTTTTTTTTGTTTTTTTTTTTTTGCTTTCTATTTCTACCAACCGTCTTTTGTGTTTGGAGAAAGAGTTTATATTTGGTAGGGAATTAATCTTTTTTTACATTTTACACATAAAGACAAATGTGATCTTCGCGTAATCTATTTAAAAATGTTTATATTTTGCACTACAACGACCTCCCAGATGAGATCAAGTCCCAAGTAGGCATCTACGCAGATGACACTACAATATACTCCCACTCCAGTAAGAAACCTGTCGTGGCGGACAGACATAATCTCGCTGCTGACCTTGAGCGGGATCTACACTCTGTGGTGAACTGGGGCAAGAAGTGGCTTGTCAACTTCAATTCATCTAAGACCAAGCTGTTGTCTGTCAACCATTACAGGCAACCTTTCCTGCCTCCCATAAGCATGGACTAAGTGATTCTCCCTGAGAGTAATACACTACGCCTCCTCGGACTTACCCTGTCCTCAGACCTCAAATGGAACCACTATATTGAATCCATAACAAAATCTACTGCTAAGAAGGTTGGGTCACTATGTCGATCCAGGATGTTTTTTCCACCTGAATCCATCCTGCATATATACAAGTCAACCATCCGTCCGTGCATGGAGTACTGCTGCCATTTATGGTCAGGTGCCCCTGCCGTTCTCCTCAGTGTTCTTGACAAGCTCCAAAGGAGAGTCTGTAATGTGATAGGTACTGATCTGGTGACTCGACTGCAGCCACTTCCCCATCGTCGAAATGTGGCCTCCCTTTGTCTGTTCTATAAATACTTTCATGGCTTCTGCTCGGACGAGCTTAAGTCACTGATGCCTCCTCAACAGGTGTTTACTCGTGCAACCAGACTGGCAACTGGGTCCCACCCATTCACAGTCAGGTTAGCCAAATGCAGACGACAATTCTACTCCTGCAGCTTCTTCTCTCGCACTTCCCGCCTGTGGAACTCGCTCCCGTATTCTTGCTTTCCTGACGGCTACAACCTCCAGAAATTTAAATGCAAAGTCAATACTCATCTACTAACCACTGGCCTTTAGCTCTCTCCCCACCCCTGTATAACCTTCCCTTTCTCTCCACCTATGTATCTGTCATCGCACCTGCTTTCTCAGTTTTCTATTGTTCCTTTCTAACTAGTTTGTACTCCTCACTCTTTTCTAATTAATCTTTTTACATTTATGTAACCCTCTGCACATCAGTGGCGTTTCCGCCTTGCTCGGGGTGAAATGATTAAAAAATAAAAAAAAATAAAAAATAACATTTGTAAATTCCTGAATACAAAGAACAAAATTCGTGTTCATTTTTGCAAGACTCATCTGCACGGAATTTGAAGGAAATTTTTTGGTACCGTCTAACTGGATAACTTTTTCATACGTGATTGAAACAGATTATCAAAGTAAACTAATTTCTTATGAAATATCAAACAAAATACATTAGACTAAAAAGGTAAGTAGAATCACCATCAAAATACACTAAGTTTATAATAATACGTACAATCAATTTGTCTACCGAAAATCAAACATTTAACTATACTAAACAAAGATTATAACCCTACCTTCATAACTGAAATTATAAAAATAAAAAATCGATTAAATTTTGACGCCTTAAACGTTCATACGTCATAACGTTTTTAGAAGATAAGTGGTTTGAAATTTGAGTCAATAATTTGAGTTTGAGTTTTGTTTATCGGCATATCAACCACTGTGAATTATTTACTGCCAAAAAGATAGAGTTTTAAGGTATGTTTCGTAAATGTTCGGTTATAGTGAAAAGGTTGCTTTAATCAGATTTTAATTAATTTTTTATTTTTATTTTTTTTTTTACTTTAGAAAACTGAAAATGCCTTCTAGTTTTGTATTTAAAAATGTTTTACTGAAAATATTTTTTTTCCTTCAAAAATGTGTTTTGGTAATAATTTTTTCTTAAAAATGTATTTTTGGTAATATTTTCCTTCAAAAATGTATATTTTTCTATAAAAGTCTATATCTATGTATATATTTCTAAATTTTATTTGAATTTACATATATATATATGTAAATTCAGATAAAATTTAGAGGGGAAATAGCCATTTTCAACATGTCAGTTTAAGACATGCATTGTCAACTCCGTTTAAACCAAGAATCAGGAAAAGTTCTAATGCCGGAGGCTTGGTCTAATAAAGAAAGGGGAGGGAGTATATTGACTGCTACAGTGTTAAGCTAGCGGAATCTTAGTAGTAATTTCTTCTACGCTAGTGGGAGGTATGTGGCTATATATATATATATATATATATATATATATATATATATATATATATATATATATATATATATATATATATATATATATATATATATATATATATATATATATAATCACAAATGTGTATGTTTTCTAATTTTAGAGAAGGCGGGGAGTAAGTTGTAAGATAAAAAATAAGGTTAAACTAATCCGGAAAGCCGCTAAAAATAAACGAAAGAAAGAAAAGGAATAAATGCTAAGAATAGTAAAAGTAATTATTCATTTTTGAAACTGAAATAAAATCCGTTGAATGAAAAATCACGCACCATTTATTATGATTAAAAATAGAATAAAATAAAAAGACGTCATATATCTGTTGGTTGTGCAAATGTTTGTACTTGACTGTTTTCTTTTTCTTCGTTTCACTTCCATATCTTTTTTCGAGTTTCCGCCCATCAGCGAGCAAAAGAAAATTAAATAAGAAAACACTGTATACTATGCATTTACGACAGTGAAATATGTCAACACATTTGGTCACCATCTTTGAACAAAGCCTATGTACGTCATTGCTGTATGTGCCTCTGTGTCTTTGACATTTGTTGTTGTTGTTGTTTTTAATCATTTCAACCCGAGAAAGGCAATAAAGCCTCTAAGACACAAGGGGTTACTGAGTGTGAAAGAACAAGGAAAATATTAAGGAGTGAAACAATAAAAGAGGAATCAAGAAGACACTAGATAATGACTGACATCACATTTAAATTTTTGAAGATCAAAGTTGGTTGCAAAACAGTAAGCCAGAAGACAGTTCCACAAGCGAGAAGTGCGAGAGAAGAAAACTGTTAGCTTATCTAAACTTATTTATAAATGGAATTTTGTCTGTGTGTGTGCATGGGTGTGTGTATGTCCGTTAGCTACAGACTCCGAAACGGCTGAACCGATTTTCTTGAAAATTTACACAGTTGTACTATAAGCGTCTGCGAGTGTTCTTAGCTAGGTTTTGTGTCGAGGTACCCCCGATAAATATCGAAAATCGATAATCGAAAAAATTGGGTTATAGAAGGAGTGGTCCGATTTTAATCAAATTTGATACACTCATAGATAAAGACATAAGAAACGATATTCAGAAGTTTTAAGGTTGCAGTTCTTACAGTAGTGCAGAAAATCGATAATATATATATATAAACGGCAAGATGTTTGTGTATTTATCTGCCTGTATGTTTGTATTTTTTCAGCCCTTTTATTTTAGTTTTTGCTTCGGGTTTGGCTCTAAGTAGGTATAATTGTAGTTCTTAGTCTCAGCCATGATACCATTTACTCAGAGAACTTATTTAGCCTTCAAAATTCAGTTTACGACGAAAAAAAACCTATTTGATATCGATACCAGGAAATCAAAATTTGACTTACATCCATTCATTTTTCTTTCAGTCTACGGTTTCACTTTAACTGGAAACAGCTATTGCTTTTTAGTCTTTCGTGCCAACGTCCAAAGAGTCTGAGCTCCAGAACTATGGATTAGTTTTAAAGCTTTCATTACACCTGAGCAACGCCGGGCTATACTGCTAGTGGTTATATAAAGCTAAATCAACTGTAAATTTATGACACCTTGTTGCTAATCTAGTACCTGTCTTAACTTCATATGAGTCTAGGTGCCATAAATGAAAGTAATATTAATGTTGAAAAGATATAATAATGTGGTACAATATTAAAAATTGGGATAGGGAGGGCCGATCTTCTTTTGTCTTATAGTTAAACCTAACTAGTCACAATTACTCAACCAGACATAACACAGTATTCCTTATACTAAAACAATACATCCTTACTCACCATTCTTTCTACAGCCATTATGTTTTGTTTTTATAATCGTTTCATCCCAAGCAAGGCAGTACTGCCACTGGTGCGCAGGGGGCTACATAAAAGGAGAGCGAATAGAAAGAGGAACAGGTTACAGGGGGTGTCAGAGAATGAATAAGAGAAGAATGGGAATACTGGTATGAAGAGAGTTACGTTAGAGTGAAAGGGAAGAAAAAGAATACAGACGGGGTGTCGTGGAAAGGATAAGAGAAGGATGAGAGTCAAGGGTATAAGAGATGGCAATTGACGTTGCATTTAAACTCTCGGAGATTGTAGCTATCAAGGGAGCAAGTACACGGAAGGAAATTCTAAAAATGGGAAGTGCGAGAAAAGAAACTATTATAGTAGAAGAGTGGGTTACATTTAACTATTCTGGCGGTAAAGGGGTTGGACCTTGCTGCCAGCCTAGTTGCTAGAGTAAATTCGAGTAGAGGGTGCACCAGGGAGCTAAGCTCTTCGGAGGAGAAGCCGTGAAAATATTTGTAGAACAGATAGAGGTAAGCCAGATCTCGTCGGTGAGAGAGTGACTGAAGTCGAGGTGCCAGGTTAGGTTCGATTACATTGCAGATTCTCTTTTGAGTTTTGTCGAGAAAATCCAGATGAATAACAGGGGCGCCAAACCAGATATAACAACAGTATTCAACGCACGGGCGGATGGTTGCTTTGTAAATATCTAAGATGGATTCAATCGAGAAAAATTTCCTCGCAGTAGATTTAACTATCGATACTTCAAAGTCTCTATGAAGCCCTAACTCGACCCCATGTATACAATTATTTGTCTGGAGGGAGGCAGTTAAAAACAATTAAATCTAACTCCAGTGTGTATTTTCAATGTATTTTAATATGTACTAGCAGTATAGCCCGGTGTTGCTCGGGTGTAATGAAAGCTTTAAAACTAATCCATGGTCCTGGAGCTCAGACTCAGCCTAAAGAATATTTGTGTGAAGTTTGGTGAGAATCGGATAAAAATTGTGGATTTGTATAAAGGACATACAGACTGATAAACAGACACACACACAAACATCTTACCTTTTATATATATATATATTATCAATTTTCTGCACTATTGTAAGAACTGCAACCTTGAAACTTCTGAATATCGTTTCTTATGTCTTTGTCTATGAGTGTAACAAATTTAAAATCGAACCACTCCTATAACCCGATGTTTTCGATATTTATCGGGGGTACCTCGACACAAAACCTAGCTAAGAACACTCGTAGACGCTTATAGTACAACTGTGTAAATTTTCAAGAAAATCGGTACAGCCATTCCGGAGTCTATAGGTAACACACACACACACACACACACACACACACACACACACACACACACACACACACACACACAAAATTCCATTTATAAATAAGTTTAGATTTCTAATAAAGTTAACAAAATAGTGTTATACACTGGAAAGTGACAGTTTCATTAAAGCCATAGACATATCAATAAGTATGTAACCAAATGATGAAATCTACTATGAAAATATTTACGAAATCTAATATTTAAAATTCGTTTCTAAAATTGTTCTTTTCTCATTTGGGTACCATTTACCCAAATTTGATTAAAAATTAAGTTGTTTTTTTTTTCTTCTCCCTCGGACTGAACAAGAATTCCTACAGTTCTACTTGCATTACAATTTAATCGCATTTGGCATCTTTGGCATTAAATAACCTTATAAGGGTTGATACTTCATTAGATATACCAATCCTATCCATAATACCATTGCATATTTGATTTTCTGTTCTTTTTGAAAATTACATACAGATCAGTCAATCAATATGAACATATGTGATACATGCTTGGGCGATCATGTCTCTTTCGATCCATGACTGATTAGGAAGTTTTCCCCGCAGTAGACAATAGACAGGCATGAATACACTTTCCCCCGTATTCTATCCAATAGCCAATCAGTATCAGTTAGTCAGTTAAGTGCCATAGGTGATACACGCTTGGGCGATCATGTCTCGAAAGAGACATGACTGACTGGGCAGATTGTTCCGCAGTAGGTTGCTATTACTTTTTGCGGTAGACTGGTTGCCAGCCAAGGCTTTATAACCCAATCTGTCATGTTATTTAATTCATAACTGGAGGGAAGAGGCTGATTAATACCTTTCCCAAAGGTATTTGCACGTAAGTGAATGCAAGGAATTCAACTGGAATTCGAACTCGGCTCCCCGATTTCTCGTTCCGAGCCGATATCCACTGCATCACATAAACTTCATTTATCCAACAACAAAAGATTCTCATAATTATTTAGCAATAGTTTCCTTGCGAAAGGCACGAGCTCACTTTTCCCTGTATTTTGTGCCATCACCAGTCGGCTGAAGCTGATTGTGTCGTATTAGCACTAATTCCCCTGGGAAAGGATTGGATGCACTTTTCCCTGCGTTCTGACTCAACTCCAGATATTTTCACAATAGTATCTTGTCACTGGCATACCGCAAAGGCTGATGGAGGCGAGATTGGGTGAGGGAACTTTAAGGATTTATTACTCACACCCAAGTGTCTTAAAAAGAGCAATTCACAAGGAAATATCGATGTTAGTTGATGGGCAAGTTGACTTTTACAGTCGTCTTTTGGTCTATGAATAGACACCACATACATATGCATAGTATAAATAGATCTGCGCACGCGTAAATGCACATGCGATCCGAAAGACGCACATTTAAATAATGAAAAAGTACACTAATATTATCTCGTATCCAGTTTTATGATGGGACAATCTGCTGAAAGACGTAGCCAACAGCTACATTACTACGTTCAAAGCAGTTTTGTAAACACTGCATCTTATTGACCCGCAAACACGGTGTATATTTGTCCACGAAAATGCGCCCACGATTATACAGATTTAGAAAAAAAAAAAAAAAAAAAAAAAAAAAAAAAAAAAAAAAAAAAAAAAACGAAACAAAACAACACAACATATTTCCGCTTTTTAAACTTAGCGTCTTTATTTTATCGCAATGATAATAGTTTCCATTGTGTGGGTGCGTTTCCCGTGTAAAATTACATGACTAAAACTTAGATATTCGTGTGGTCTAGAAAAGCCAGCGATTTTGTCTTAATGCCCACCCCCGAAAATAATTAACGACCCAAAAGTAAGAAAGTATAAAAATTAATATATATTTTTTCCTTTTTCAAAATGTGTCACCAAAAAATAAGTAAAAAAAAGTAAAAAAAAATAAAATAAATAAAATAAATAAAATAAAATAAAAATAAATAAAGGTACCGGAGCCAGGAAGTTGGTTAGAGAAGGTAAGCAAAACAAAATTTGACGAGAACATCCGTTTAGGATAAAACAGCTGTAATTACCCAGCGTGCACCGCGCCATCATCTTGAAACTAGAATTACAGGCCTCACTTGTCTACTCCGGCTTACGGAATTTTTTTTTATATATAATTTTGCATTCTTTTTTTTTTATTCTCTCTTTTACATGATTTTTTTTTTGCCTTACTGTAAAGAGGTAAACATAATTAATCCAGACTAAAACCACAACGCAGCAAAGAATAAAATAAGTGGTTAGAGCAATGAACTAAAGTGGAGGAGGCAGATTCACTTTTTAATTTACGTATTTACATACGAGTATAGGATATATAGACAAATATGAGCTACGAGCGAAAATTCTTCCCCAAACGAGCATTTTTTTTATCGGTATCACTCAATGCAAGGTAGTAAAGCCACTGATACACAAAGTGTTACAGACTGTGGAAGAATTAGGAACAGAAACATTAATAATGAGCGGGAATAGGAAAGAGTAATCAGGAGGACAGTAGATAGTGATTGACATTACATTTATATTTTTGCAGATTAAAGTTGGGTGGAAAGTATGGAATAGGAAGAGAGTTCCACAAGCGAGAAGTACCAGTAAAGAAACTGTTAGCATAGAACTTACGGCTATTTCTAGCCAGCTCAACTGTAAATTGATGAGATCTCGACGCCAGTCTAGCACTGCGCTTTAATTCAAAAGATCTAAGTATCATAACGAAGAGCTCATCCGAACAATCACCATGAAAGTATTTATAGAAAAGAGACAGAGAGGTAAGCTTAAGGCGGTGGGTAAGTGACTGAAGCCGAGCCGCCAGATCAGGACCAATAATATTGCTGATTCTTCTTGGAATTTTACCAAGGAGCTTAAGGTAAATAGCAGGGTCCCCACGCCGTATGTGGCAGCAATATTCTAAGCATGGACGAATAGTAGACATAGATATGTAAGATTTCGGAGAGAAAAATTATATCGCAGGATACAGTGAACCAACTTTCATAGCATCTGACTTAGAAATGGATTCAGTATTGCCTTTCCAGTTCATGTCAGCTGATAATATTAGTACGAGAAGGTATAACGAGTTACTTTCTGGGGGGTTAGCATCAGCCATGTTTATGAAAAGTAGACCAAAATTATTGGTATAAGTTTTTTTAAGAGAGGAAAATAAGTTTAAGTTAATTCTAATGCCTTCCTAAAAGAAGAAATTGCATTAAACGATTGCATTTCACAAGTTGGAACGTGTTTATTTATAAAGTATGAAAAAAAAAATTCTAACGTTCCAAGATTTTTAACGTTTCCTTTTATTGCATGATTATAACGAGCGCTTGCGTTATTACATTTCTCTTCTTACACATAATTCTGTTGTGGTGCAGTGGATATCGATGTGGAGATGAGAAATGGGAGAGCCGAGTTCGAATTCCAGTTAAATTCGTTGCATTCACTTACGCGAAAATACTCTTGGGAAATGTAATAATCCATCTCTTCTCCATCCAGCTATGGGTTAAATAGCAGAACAGATTAGGTTTTGTAGCCTTGGTTGGCAACCTGAGGATAAAGAGGTTTGCATAGGGACATGGCCTATGCTACACTATGAGCGATGGGATTTATCAAAATATTTAATAAAAAGTTTGACAACAATCCAGCACACTCACAGTGGAATATAAAACCAGCACATAATTGCCGATTTTGAAGCGCAGATTAGATGTGGCACAAGGCCGAAATTATGGGGCACCGAATGAAAATCGAACCCACTACTTAATTGTAATGATTCTGGAGAGACAAGCTTACACCGCATCGAGGTGCCCAAACCAGCACATAAATGGCTGTATTATCCAGATTTTTTGGAATAAGAAATGCTTTAGGTAATAAGTAACAACTCTAAGTAGAATCTTCAGAAGTATTATTTAACTTGTCCAGGTTTAGCGATAAAAAACGCTTATTTTATTGTAATGAATGATTACAATCGAGAGAGGAGATATTCTTATTTTATTACAATATTGTACTTCCGTATACTTGCTTCCCTGACAGCTACAATTGCCAAGAATGTAAATGCCATCTCTTATTTCTTTGACTTGCATCCTTTCCCTGGCAACTCTTGTATCATGTTCTACTTCCTTTCCACTCTACTCTTATGCAGCCATTTTCACACCAGTGTTCTCATCCTTCTCTTAAATAAGTAACAGTGGGTCTGGACCTTTTCAGCCAATCCACCTTTTTTTCGCCATAAGTCAGAATGTCATCACTCGCTTTCCAAGATTGTCTGACTCAAAAGGTGCATTCTAAATAATATGCATATATTATTTTAAAATCTCCATTCTTTTCCATATTAATTATTTATATAGATTACTTTTATCGAGGAATCTTACAAATTTAATAGTAATATGAATTGTTGACGGATTTTAAAATTTGAATATGTACAGTAATAAAAGTGAATGCTTGGTCATCAGCAAAAATGCTTGGTCATCAGCAAAAAAGAGGAGCCCAAAATGCCAACTACAGGGCGGGGTTACTAAAATCGAGCAGGTACAAAACTCTAAATACCTGCAAAGTGTTTTCACAAAGGACGGAAAGTGCGACACTGAGACCCGAAGGCGTATTTGTATGGCCAAGGACGCATTTCAAAAGCTAGACCGAGTACTGGGAGACAGAAAAAATTCGTTGGAAACAAAGAAAAAAGTTTTGGACTGTTATGTAATATCTATCCTCTTATATGGCAGCGAATACTGAACAATCTCATCAAAGATGAAAGAAAGACTTGAAGCAAAAAAAAAAGTGGTTCTACAGAAGGATGCTGAGGATACCATGGACCGAACATATGAGCAACGACAAGGTTTTGGAGAGGATGCAGACGAATAGGAAACTTATACTTAACATCAGAAAGAGATAGCTGAAGTTTCTGATATACATAATGAGGAAGGAGGGCTTGGTGAATCTAATACTCACGAGACGGATAGGAGGAGAGAGAGACAGGAGAAAGCAACCTATACCTGATGGGCTTGAGAAATATGTATTGTAGAGCAAGGTTTGGGAGCGATTTCAAAAGGAAAATGTTAAGAACGACACAGAATAGGGGTAAGTGGAGGACACGATCGCTATACGTCCTTAAGGAATACGGAACATAGAAGAAGAATGTTTTAATTCATAACTAATTAAAAAATAAACAGAAGCATGCTTCAATAGACAAAATGTTCAATAGAATTCCAGGGTATTGGAATTAAATTAAAAAAATTCTGTAAATAAAGTAAAGTAAAAGATTTTACGAAAATCCTGATATTCTTTCGGTTGGCAACTCATTATATAAAAAGACACCATATGTACCAGAAACTGTTCTGTGGAATTGTTAAGAGCAAAAAAAAATAAAAAAATAAAAAATCATGGGACAGCTAGGTGTCAGGGAGTTATATAATACTCGCCTTAGGAGATGAGAAGAATTCCTCAAACTCTCACAAGAAGATCGAATGTTTGAAGAAAGCCTCCAGGGCACATTACTTTGATTCGGCCAACATAAATTTGACGGCGTCCAGAAATGGATAAACAATTAGTTTTGACTTTTAAATACTAAGAAGAATAAGGTTACCATATGTCATTACGGGAAGAGAAGAAAAATCGGAAGCATGAGTGAGCAACAGTTGCAACTACTTGCAGTAGCATTCAGTCAGTCAGTTAAGTGCCATACGTGATACACACTTGGACGATCATGTCTCGAAAGAGACATGACTGACTGGGCAGAAGATTATCCTGCAGTAGGTCGCCATTGCTTTCTGCGGTAGACTGGTTGCCGACCAAGGCTATAGAACCCAATCTGTCCTGTTATTTAACCCATAACTGGAAGGAATAGGCCGATTAATAGCTTTTCCAAGGGTATTTGCGCGTAAGTGAATGCAATGACTTCAGCTGGAATTCGAACTCGGCTCCCCGTTCCGAGCCGATATCCACTGCACCACAACACACATCCTGCACCACAACGCACATCCTGCAGTAGCTTTAGTGATCATTAAACGCTCAATCCAACAAATATTTATGGATGACTCAAGACAATTACTTCATCTGTTAAGCTAAGAATTCTATTTTGTATAATCTCAGATTTCGCTAGAAATAAAGATGTAGGCGTCAGGCTTTTGGAATCACTTGATCACAAACGCTTAAGTTAATAAGTTAACTAGGATAATTTCACCCCAAGCAAGGTAGAACTGACACTGGTGCGAAGGGGATTACATAAGAGGTCAGTGACGATAAAGAGGAACAAGTTACAGGGGGTGTCAGAGAATCGTTAAGAGAAAGATGAGAACACTGGTGTGAAAAGTGCTGCATGATTGTTTGTTCCGAGGTTTAACGACCTATCAATCCTTATGGGATCATTTAAGGTCATAACCAATGATTTTTTGGATAAGGCTATTTTATTTTTATAACATTTTTCTTTTCGAGTATCAAGATTCATTGGGACTTGTTTTTAAGAGCAGGGTCCCCAAGTCCTACCCTTATTATTTAACCCATACCTAGAGGGAAGGGACGGATTAATACCTTTCTCAAGGGTACCAGTGCTTAAGTGAATGCAAGGTATTCAACTGAAATTCGAACTCGGCTCACCGATTTCTCTTTCCGAGCCGATATCCACTGCACCACAACGCACATCCGTCACTATACGCTTACAGCACCTGGTATTCCCAAGCGGTCACCCATCTAAGTACTGACCAGGCTCAAGTTGAGTGAGAACCGGGGTATTCAACGTGATAGTCTGTAAGCCCGGCTGCATGAGAGTAGAGTGGAAAGGAAGTAGAACAAGATACAAGGCTTGTCAGGGAAAGGATGCAAGTCAAGGAAATAAGAGATGGCACTTGATATTGCATTTACATTCTTGGCAATTGTAGCTGTCAGGGAAGCAAGTATACGGAGGGGGATTCCACAGGCAGGAGGTGTAGACAAAGAAACTATTAGAGTAGAAGTTGCGATTACATTTGATCGGTTTCACTGTAAAAGGGTGGGACCAAGTCGCTAGTCTAGTAGCTCGACTAAATTCAATCAGAAGGGGCACCAGAGAGTTAAGCTTTTCGGAGCAGAAGACATGAAAGTATTTGTAGAAGAGACAGAGGGAAGCCACATTACATCGACGGGTAAGTGACTGGAGTTGAGCTACTATGTTAGGATCGATTACATTGAAGATTCTCCGTTGGATTTTGTCAAGAACCCCGAGATGAATAGCAGAGGCACCCGACCATATGTGACAGCAGTATTCAATGCACGGGAGGATGGTAGATTTATATATGTGCAAGATGAATTCAGACAAGAAATACTTCCTGGTCTAACACAGTGAACTAACATTCCTAGTAGCACATTTAGCTTTGGATTCAATATAGTCATTCCACTTGAGATCGGCTGATAGAGTTAGGCCGAGGAGGCGCAGTGTTTTGATTTTTTTTACTGATGGGGGAAGTGGGTAGGAACGGTTGTCGATGGTAGTTAAAGAGTAGCAGCTTCAGATATACTGTGAAATGCTTTTATCTGTGATAGAAACACTATCGTTCCTCCAAAACACTTATGATCAGGGAAGAGAACTCTAGCTGCGGAGCAGAATACAGCGCAGAAAAGAGACATAGATCCCATAAGAGGTAGACATTATTCTGTTTTGTATTTGAGTCGAAATGTAGAAAGGTCTGGTTCATGTTTGAGATTCAGTTTACACTTGAGTAAAAAAAAAAAAATAGACATAGATCTCGTTTATGCTTGGTATCTAGTTTACATTTGAGAAAAAAGTAGCCACCGGTTTGATTTATGCTTGAGGTCTAGTTTACATTTGAGTCAAAAAGATAGACATAAGTCTAATTTGCACTTGAATTAAAATGAATTAAAATGAATTAAAATGTAGACATTGTCCGGGTTTATACCCGAGTCTACAAGTATCGACCCGTAAGGTTACCCCTTTCGCGAAGTGAGTATTAACCCTCTACAGGGATTGCAATCAGCGCCTTGTCAGCTCCGATAAAAGAGCAAACTTGATGTATTTGATAAAAAGTTATCTTTAAAGTAATTGATGGCCTAGTCATTACTAAGTCTCAGTTTACTAATCTAAGTTTATACCAGTCGTTCTTAACTGGTGTCCATTGTGTTATTACTGGGCCCACACAAAACAAATACCAAATTGTGCGTCTACCGTAATATTTTAGCGGTCCATATAGCAATTTCACTTCGTAACTTCGTTATAAATGAGAATTAGAATTTCTACAGTAATCTACACCATATTAAAATACTAAAAATAGAGAAAACATCTCTAAAACTAACAGAAAAGGGATGTAAATAATTGTCTCTTTTACTCTACCGGAGGTTTTGATTGTAAAATCACGTTACATTGTTAAATTGTGTTTTAGTCATGCGCCTCTCATACTATAAAAAGCCCGTAATAGACTCGACATTGTGAAAAGTGGGGTCGACTATCATTGACACCGGTGGGACCAAAAATAAAAAAATCGCAGAGCAACATCAACTACAGGGATCTCATTGAATAAATCTATATTTTTTAAAAATTTATCAATTACTCAAATATTTTAAAATGTTTTATTATGAGTATTTTTTTACTTGTGTACATAAATGTTCCATAGAATTTAGTTGTTAACCCTCTAGGGCCATTCGTATCATATTTGATACAGTATGAAAACAAGCCTTGAAAGAAATATTTTCCTGAAAAATTTTTTAAGAGAAATATTTTATAAATTTCAAATGAAAGCAGTACTGACTGCTCAGTCAATGAATACCAAATGTTTCCTTATAGGGAAATACTGTATCAAATATGATACGAATGGCCCTAGAGGGTTAAATACAAGTTTATTTTTATTAAGTTAGTTTTACTTCAAAATAAAGCATATGCATTTACTGTTTCTATCATGCAATTCCTAAACTTATCTATTAGTAAATAATAAAATAAGCATTTTTTCATTGAATGATTATGGGTGCTACCCCCTGAAGAAAAAAAATGAAGAATATAAGTGGTCCATGGGTAAAAGATAGTTTGAGGACCACGGGTTTAGATGAACACAAGATCGCGTTTCAATAACTTTTTCTCCCAAGTTTCATTTTTTTCCTCTTTGGTAAAAAGTCGAAGTGCTTGTTATCGTCTGCATTTCGCAATTCTAGTTTAGTTTTGTTGTTTTTTATTTTTTGTGGTATATCAACCCGTATGTGTTATTTAATGTCGAAATCTAAGTATAATAAAATTCAACCTTTATAATTATTTGAAGAGAATGACATTATTTCATGATTAAATTATAATTACTTAGACGCATTTCTTTCCTAAATAGATTTACAAAATCAAGCGATGAATGAAAATTTGTTTCTCCTTAAAATAATTGTCGTTTTTAATATTTTTCTTTTTGATAATTTATGTATTGTCATCAATTTTACTCTTAAATGTCATTTTTGTCTTCATTGTCATTTTGCTATAAAAATGAATTCGCATTTTACTATAAAAGTAGATTGTTATTTTACTATAAAATGTATTGTCATTTTACTATGAAAATGTATTATCAATTTACTATAAAATATATTGTCGTTTACTATAAAATGTGTTGTCATTTTACTATAAAATATATTGATTGACATTTTACTATAAAATTCATTGTTATTTTACTATAAAATGTATTGTTATTTTACTATAATATGTATTGATTGTCATTTTAATATTTATATAGCCTATAGTCATTTTACTATAAAATGTATTTATTATCATTTTAGTATAAAATTTATTGATTGACATTTTACTTCAAAATTTATTGATTGACATTTTACTTCAAAATGTATTGATTGACATTTGACTTTAAAATGTATTGATTTTCATTTGACTTTAAAATGTATTGATTGTTATTTAATATAAAATGCTTTGTCATTTTACTATAAAAATGTATTGATTGTCATTTTAATATAAAAACGTATTGTCAGTATTTTTTTAATAAAATGTATTGTTACTAATTTCACGATAAAAATATATTTCTGTTATTTTTACTATAAAAATATATTTTTATACGTACCTAGTGTTTTGATTTTTGTTTGCCCATAGCTAACAATTGTTACCGCCCCAGGTAAGGGTAAATCTGGGAATTAAGAGGTGGTTTCACGCTCCTCAAAACCTCCATTCTCCTGATCAGAGACCTTGCTGCCGAATATGGTTTATCGTTATACTCAGGACTTCGAAATTCTAAAGTAATGATATCCTAAGTTTCTTTTCCAATCAAGTGTCGTTGTTTTTATTGGGTATGTGTAACATTTAATATGTAGGTTTTAAATCCCATTTCTAAACAATGAAATGAAAGAAATCCGTATTTACCAGAAAAACGTACTTTTTGTAGATTTACTCCAAAGAAAAAACACGATGCCAAGAGAAACAACCAGGCAGAGAGAGCTGAGGACAATGGCGGCGGTGGCTTTCTTTCCCGATTTCGGAACTGAAGTGCTTCTCTCTGTTGATGACAACGAAAATTTTAAAGAAGTAATAAATACATTTATTAATTTTATATTTGTATTGTGCTATATTAAATGATTATTTTCGTTTTATTAATATCTCTTCATTTATTCGAAAGGCCTCATGAAAAATTTATACAAAACATAGTGAAATTTTGTTTGAAAACGGGTACATGCATATTATCTGCGATTAAAATTCATAGCACAAGATTTGCTTCGTCTAGTCTAAGGTCCCCAACGGCAAAAATAACTTCAATAATTTGAATTTGTTTTCAACTTGTTACACGCATCATGCTGCAAAATGCAGAACCAAGATTACGACACTGTTCTATTCTTAAGCATTAAAAGGTTAAACCGGGGATATATATATATATATATATATATCGAATAAAGGAATAGGGTTGTTCCAACGAGAGTAATTAGTATAAAATAAAAAGTGTGAGAAGCCGTGAACGTTTTCTTTAAAATATATGTTTATTGTCTTGGTATTTATACAAGTTATGAAGTATTAATTGTTCATGATTTGCGCTACACGTGTTTCGAGTCTAAAATTGACTCTCTTCAGGCGAACAAATTCGTGGTTTTATGTTTGGCTTTCTCCGAATATCTGATCATCCTGTTTAAAGTTAATAGGAAGTATGTGAAAAATAAATAAATAAATAAATAAATAAGAACAGTAAAAAAAATATAATAAAAAAATAATAAAATATATAAACAAATAAAATAAATCAGAATAATGTGAGTTCAATGCTGGCATGTTTGAATCGTCTCTTTTCTCTGTCAGCATGTGTCCTAATGGGTTAACCAGTAAATAAATAAACAGATGAAAGATTTATTTTAAGATATATATATATTAAATTTGTATATTTAGGCAGCAAATTTTCTTAAAAACATTTCAGATTAAATAAATTTCAACATTATATTTGCTTATTTTTTAATAAAATCCGTTCATACTCCCGAATAATTCATTAGAACATGAAAATTATCCAAAATGAATTTTTTTTATATGTTGTAATGTCATGAACATGCACGTGTTAACGTATGAAAAAACTGTTCTTTTTACAAACATTTTAGAACATTACTACAATATTCATAGCTGATTCTATTAATTGACGGCTTAAGTGTTTTAATGAATATTGCCTCGAGAATCTGTAGTTTGCTTTTGTTGTTTTCTTGGTGTAGGATAGTTGTGTTGTCGATCATTATTTTTATATTGTGAATGTAGACAGAAATGTTGTTGTAGATGTTTAAAGATGGATGAATGCTAGCAATTGGTCAACCGTTATATTTGAAGCAGAAAAAATGCACAGTAAATTTTAGCAACACAGTTTTCCGGTTATTTTTTTGTTACCATAACTCACACCCCTGAAGATGATCTCGAAAAGAGGTTAAAAGTACCTGGGTACCTTGGGAAATGAATGATAATAAAATCTCTCAACGTTACAGCCCATTTCTGACATCTTTCGATTGTAATACGCGAAAGATTATTTGTGAGATTCATGCGTTATGCAATCATCAGGTGCATATTTCAAACTAACAGTTTAATAGACTTGAATTTAAGTTCACTTGACTTTTATGGGAACTAAATCTTAGAAAGTTAAGTTATTGCTTTTTTAATAACAAGGACAAAAATTTAAGTATTCTAAGATAACTTGTAAATAAAAATTTTAATTTAAAATTTAACTCTAAAATATAAAAATTATTTTTTTTAAATATTAAAGATAATAAAATGCAGGGGAAAAATCAAAGGGGTGTGAATCACAAAACGTAAAATTTTTAAAAATTTAAATATTCTAAGATTACATGTAGATAAAAATTAATATTTTAAATAAAAATAAAATTATAATAAAAAACCAATTAAAAAATTGAACAATGCAACGAGCAAAAATTAAAGGAGTTTAATTCATAATTGTTAAAAGTAATAAATATTGCGGGGAAAAGAAAGAAAGAAAGAAAGAAAGAAAGAAAGAAAGAAAGAAAGAAAGAAAGAGGATGTAATGAAGAAAGAGGGAAAGAAAGAGGCAAACGTATAGAAGTATTTATATCAATCCGGGTCTAAGAATTTAAGTATTTTTACTATGAGAGCATGTCGTCATTAAATCACTAAAATCATTAAATGACTTCTTTTTTTTTTTTTTATTCAGCAAGGGAATCAAATCACCTCCAGAGAATCACCAACAACCTAAGCAAATCTATCCAATTTCGTTTAAGAACCAACTCTAGCTATAAGGAACATTTTTGACAATTCTAAAATTAAATACATTAATGCTTTAGAAAAAAGTAAGCTCAACACTAATTTAGAATACTCTGTGAAAAACAAGGATAAGCAGAAATAATCAGAAATCACGTAAACGTAACATTATTTGATAACCCATCCTTCAGTCGTAACGTCCAAACTAATATTGGCAAACTCCTCCTGAATGTAATTCACAAACATTTCTACCATTCAGTCAGTTAAGTGCCATACGTGATACACGCTTGGGCGACCATGTCTCGAAAGAGACATGACTGACTGGGCAGAAGATTATCCCGCAGTTGGTTGCAATTGCTTTCTGCGGTAGACTGGTTACCGACCAAGGCTATAGAACCTAATCTGTCCTGCTATTTAACCCATAACTGGAAGGAAGAGACGGATTAATACCTTTCCCAAGGGTATTTCCGCGTAAGTGAATACAATGGATTCAGCTGGAATTCGAACTCGGCTCCCCGATTTCTCGTTCCGAGCCGATATCCACTGTACCACCACGCACATCCTATATATTAGTCATCCACATACAAGCCTGTTTCGCTGTATCACAGCTCAGCAGTGTGGCTAGATGCATCGAAACTCGACCTATTTGGTGTCAGTCGGAGTCGCCACTCCCTAAGCCATTGGCACAGTCTACCATTCACCCACACTAAAACAAAAAATCTTCAACAAAAAAACAATGTTAAAGTCAGTTATAGTTGCATTAAGAACATAGATAAATATATTTCCAAACATAACATGATTTCAAATAAATATTTGGCCCACATAAACAACATATAGAGCTCGAATATATATATATATATATATATATATATAATTATTTAGCTTTTGGTCATATTAAATTAGACCAGTACACAGTTGTATAAAAAATAGTGTTCTATACAATTATATTGTAGAATATTTGAATATTTTTCATTTGTAAACGACTTATATTAAATTATTATTAAGTTATTGTAAATCACCTAGATACTCCAGCAGATAGAAACCTGGATTTCGTAATATAACTAGTTTACATATATATATATATATATATATATATATATATATATGGGGATTTTCACATCGAAATGGTCATTCAACATCATTGAATTAATCCTTTTTTAATTTATATTTGCTCTGTCATATTTTATTACATGGAGCTCTCTTCCTGTATCATTTTTTAATATTAAAATAAAATTTTTAATATTAATTAGGATCGGGTTTTTGGAATTTACTTTCCTGCTTTTTTCACTTGGATTAAAGTATCTGAATATATATATATATATATATATATATATATATATATATATATATATATATATATAGATAGATAGATAGATAGATATCTTAGAAGTAGTACAAATTAGCAGTCTACTGTTTGTTGTGATTTACTTTATTAAGAGTGCTCGATCCTTAGTAGAGCATTGCATATGGCATTATTTTTATTATAAGTTTATAATAAAAATATAAAACACAAGAACCGTTGTGTACCGGTGCTATCTTATTAGCACCTCGTAAGGCAGTCGATAGTAGCCAAAAAACACAACGGCTCTTGTATTGCAGTACTCTATCTTTTTATTATAGACTTATAATAAAACTATTACTATATATATATATTTGCTGACAGAATTAGTAGTTCCATCAAGCGGTGTTTCAGTGCTGTTACCGTTAGGAATATTTTTAGTACGAAAACTGCTTTCCCCTCTTCGTGTAAGGATGTCTTGCCTGCCAACCAACAAAGTTTACTTATGTATCAATATAAGTGTCGGTGTGAGACTGACTCCGTGGGTAAGAACATTCAACGGTTAGAGATGAGGATCGCTCAGTACGTGCCGGGTAGAGTTCGCAGATATGAGCTAATCACTTCCGGGCTGTCGCAGACTCATGAATCAGCTATCGGCGAACACCTATTAAATTCTGCAGAATGCAGGACGCATTTCTTGTCGTGAGCAGAGCAAGAACGAGACACCACTTGGTCATCTTGATGTCTCTATCAATTTGAGAGAGTGAGAGAGAGAGAGAGTGAGTGAGAGAGAGAGTGAGAAGATGTGTGTGTGAGAGAGAGAGAGAAAATTCAAATTAGACCTTTTTGGAGAGACCACCACCCAACATAGTTAATCTATTTTTTTTTATTCATCAGACGTGAAAAATTTTTCATAACAACTTCTCAGTTTTAATCTGCCGACGATTCTTATTCTGACGATGTGTCGACCGAAAGGCGCTTAAAATATTTTTTTTCGTTCTCTCTTTTCCCCTTTTGCTTTTAAAGCGAGATACTTTTATATATATTTTAATAATAAAAGATGATCCTATTTACACTAGTCATATATAAACCAGTTAGATAAAAGGTGAGAAACCAGACAAAAAGTGATAAACAAGCAAGTAAGAAAGAAGGAATGAAGAAAATAAAGAGTAGGGTAGAGTAATGACTATAGGGTAGAATTATGACTATAGGGTAGAGTAATGACTATAGGGCAGGGTAGAGTTATGACTATAGGGTAGAGTAATAACTATAGGGTAGAGTTATGACTATAGGGTAGATTAATGACTATAGGGCAGAGTAGAGTTATGACTATAGGGTAGAGTTATGACTATGCTAACGATCTAGCTTTAAGAAAATTTCTCTCTTTCTATGTTATCCGAAAATTGCCTTGCGGTTCGTTATAGTCTGACGCTTTTCAGAAACTGAAACCATATTACTTACGCCTAGCTGCTGATGGAGGAAGATTGTCACCAGAGCAATCGTCTTGAGAACAGGGTCTTGTTTCCTGGGAATTGCCCTCGCAGGTCGGTCCGCCAAACGGATTGAGACAGTTACGCATGCGTAATTGGAAGCCCGATGCACATGGTCCAATACAGTTGCTCCACTCATACCAATTCGCCCAGCTGCTATCCACTTCACAAAGAGAAAAGAAAAGTATTTTTAGGAAGATCTAATAAAAATTAAAAAAAAAAGAATTCTAATTGCGCATTAGTGTACAATTTTTTATGTTTTCAGCTTTGGCAAAGTTCAAATTTATCGCCGGAAAATATCTTATCTAAATCTAAACTTATCTATAAATGGAACTTTGTGTGTGTGTGTGTGTGTGTGTGTGTGTGTGTGTGTGTGTGTGTGTGTATCCGTTACCTATAGACTCCGAAACGGCTGAACCGATTTTCTTGAAAATTTACACAGTTATACTATAAGCGTCTGCGAGTGTTCTTAGCTTGGTTTTTTGATGACGTACCCCCGATAAATATCGAAAATCGATAATCGAAAAAATTGGGTTATAGAAGGAGCGGTCCGATTTTAATCAAATTTGATACACTCATAGACAAAGACATAAGAAACGATATTCAGAATTTTCAAGTTCTTACAATAGTGCAAAAAATTTGATATCGATACCAGGAAATCAAAATTTGACTTACATTCATTCATTTTTCTTTCAGTCTACAGTTTCGCTTTAACTGGAAACAACTATTGCTTTTTAGTTTTTCGTGCCAACGTCCAAAGAGTCTGAGCTCCAGGACCATGGATTAGTTTTAAAGCTTTCATTACACCCGAGCAACACCGGACTATACTGCTAGTAAATATATAAGTCTACTATTCGTCCATGCTTCAGATATTGCTGCAACGTACGGTCCGGTGACCCTGTTATTTATCTCGTGCTCCTTGATAAGATTCACAAACATTAGACTGTCATTCAAATGTTTCTCTCCTCGTCAGCTCTGTTTAGCTATATCTAGAACATACAGTAAATAATTCAAAAGAAAATATTAAAAATAGCAATGTTAGTAAAATCGTTATTTTCTGCAGCGTTCGTAGTAACCATTGTTGTCGTTTGACGTTTTATATGCTTAAAATGTTGTTTATACAGAAATTTTATAAAAGTTAAGAAAACTTCTGTGACAACTTATTTTTATCTGTTCATACAGCGGGTATTCGGTTAATATTTTAAAAATAAAATTGCATTTTATTTTCTAAATTATATTTTATTTTCTAAATTATATTTGGTCTTTTCAAACAGTAAATAGAATATAATTGTTTCTTAGTGATATTTTTATTTGAAGTTAAAGATGATAACTAAAGGAGGCTTATTTGAAGTTAAAGATGACAACTAAAGGAGGCTTATTTGAAGTTAAAGATGACAACTAAAGGAGGCTTATTTGAAGTTAAAGGTGACAACTAAAGGAGGCTTATTTGAAGTTAAAGGTGACAACTAAAGGAGGCTTATTTGAAGTTAAAGGTGACAACTAAAGGAGGCTTATTTGAAGTTAAAGATGACAACTAAAGGAGGCTTATTTGAAGTTAAAGATGACAACTAAAGGAGGCTTATTTGAAGTTAAAGATGACAACTAAAGGAGGCTTAATCAACTCACAGTCGACATAGAATTCCAGTTCTCGAAAGCCGTTGTTATAAGCAGAATACACTGTGAGAACTGTAATGTTTACTGTGTTTGTCAACACAGGTTCCAAGTCGAATGTGTCCCAAATAGCCAGATCTTTCTTCCACGTTGTTGCATTGTTTTCAGTCAATGTGAACTAGGAAAACAAAAAATAAATTCAGTAAATGAATGACCTTATTCACAAAATATACAACTTCGGTTTAAAAATTACATTTTAAAGAAAGAAATTCGCTAAAGAAAAATATTCAGTGATTTAGCTATGAACAAAGAAAATTCAGACAAATCATATCTATTACAACGAAAAGGAAATTTATACTTAACATCAGGCAGAGACAGCTGAAGTTTCTGGGACGTGTAATGAGGAAGGAAGGCTTAGAGAATCTAATACTCACGGAACGGATAGCGGGACAGAGACATATTTGATGGGCTTAAGCAAGTGTATGGCAGAGCAGGGTTTGGGTGAGATCAGTGAGTCAGTTAAGTGCCATACGTGATACACGCTTGGGCGATCATGTCTCGAAAGAGACATGACTGACTGGGCAGAAGATTATCCCGCAGTAGGTTGTCATTGCTTTCTGGCGTAGACTGGTTGCCGACCAAGGCTATATAGAACCCAATCTGTCCTGCTATTTAACCCATCACTGGAAGGAAGAGACGGATTAATACCTTTCCCAAGGGTATTTGCGCGTAAGTGAATACAATGGATTCAACTGGAATTCGAACTCGGCTCTCCGATTCCTGTATTTAAGAACACTGGAGTATCCACAAACCCTCTAATTATCACCCTATCAGCCTCCTACCGATTTCTGGCAAAGTGTTTGAAGATATCATCAATGCTGAAGTGGTATGACATCTCACAGTCCACATCCGACAAACAGTTTGACTTCCGCTTCGCCAGATCTGCCGCTGATATGCTAACGACCATCATTGAATACATATATCAGACTCTCGATAAGAACGATGAAGCTAGAGCTGTTGTCCTGGATATCTCCAAAGTATTTGACAGAGTCTGGTACTCTGGCCTTCTGAGCAAGCTACAGGGCTACGGTATAACTGGACGCTTGCTTGATTGAACGGGCATGCTTCCAGATCCTATCATACGAATGCGGGTACACACATGCCTCTATTCTAGGTCCTACGCTTTTTTTGAACTTCATCAACGATATCCTTCATCTACTCAGATCCCAAGTAGGTATCTACGCTGACGACACTACCATTTACTCCCGCCTCAATAAGAAATCTGTCGAGGCTGACAAAGCAAACCTCGCAGCTGATCTTGAAAAAGACTTCCAATCAGGGATGGACTGGAGTAAGAAATGGCTCGTAAATGTTAACGCTTTCAAAACGAAACTACTATCCTTTAACCACCACAAACAATCTCTCCTCCTCTT
Source organism: Ascarosepion bandense (assembly GCA_037127315.1). NCBI lineage: Eukaryota > Metazoa > Mollusca > Cephalopoda > Sepiida > Sepiidae > Ascarosepion > Ascarosepion bandense. The sequence goes on from JBBBDQ010000864.1 coordinate 1,636,419, forward strand.
CTTTCAACATGGATCACGCTAGTCTCAAAAGCAATACACTGTGCCTCCTTGGCCTCACTCTCTGAGCCGACCTTAAATGGAACGACTACATTGAATCAGTAGCTAAATCTATTGCTAGGAAGGTCGAGACAGTGTCGGGCCAGGAAGTTTTCTTGCACATATACAAATCTACCATCTGCCCTTGCATTGAATACTGTTGTCATATCTGGTCAGGTGCTATTCATTTCGGGATCCCCGATAAAATCTAAAGAATAATCTGCAATGTAATCGATCCTGACCTGGCAGCTCGACGCCAGTCACTTTCACACCAACAAGATGTGACTTCTTTCAGTCTCTTCTACGAATATTTCCATCGCTTCTGCTACAACGAGCTAAGCTCCCTGGTGCCCCCTCTACAGGAATTTACTCGAGCTACTAGACTGGCAACAAGGTGGCACCCTTTTTATAGTCAAAACAATCAAATGAAACCTTCACTTCTACTCTAATAGCTTCTTTTCTCGCACTTCCCGCCTGTAGAACTCCCTTCTGTATACTTGCTTCCTTGGTAGCTACACTCCCCAAGAGTTTAAATGCAACGTCAGTTTCCACCTTTTATCTCCGACAACCACTGTATCTTGTTTTTTTCCTGTTTCGCTCTACTTTCACTTAACTCTCTTCAGACAAGTATTCCCATCCTTCTCTTATCCCTTCTCCGACACCTCCTGTAACCTGTACCTCTTTTTCTTCGCTATCTTATATAACCCCCTGTACACCAGTGGCAGTACTGCCTTGCTTGTGGTGAGACGATTATAAAAAAAAGCAGTCGGTGTTTTCACTGAAAGAACAATACAAAGAAAGATTTTTCAATAAAACAAGAAACCTGTCATTGATATATATATATATATATAGAGAGAGAGAGAGAGACAGAGAGACAGAGAGACAGCGAAATTGAGAGACAGATACATACAGACAGACACAAAGAGAGAGAGAGAGAGAGAGACAGACAGACAGACAGACAGACAGAGAGAGAGAGAGAGAGAGAGAGAGAGAGAATCATACTTACTGTTTGCTGGGAACCATCACTGAACGTCATCAGGATATCTTTCGATTGTTCGTGGCTGCTGGAATGTTGCATAATTCTGGCGAGTGTAATTAAGTAAAAATTCGAAAATTCGAGTTTGATCCACGAACCCTCCCCCTCATTTTTCGTCATCCACATGCTGTTGTGGTCAAATTTACCGTCAATGGCTTCCCCACATCCCGTGTTTGAGTTGAAAGTCGACGAAGAGCCCAAACATATTCCTCCATTTTTACGAAGAGCAACATTGAACATGTCTGAAAGAAAAAGTGAACGACGATTATCATGGCAAACATTTTCTCTGAATTTCTGAGATGAAAAATATCAATTATTTTCAGTTACACTAATATCATAATCTTTGTTGTTTTTTTTTTTTTTTTAGTGTAACACCTACTTGCAAACTTAGGGTGAGATAGGTGTGGCGGACCTAGGGTGAGATAGGAGTGGCGGACCTAGGGTGAGATAGGTGTGGCGGACCTAGGGTGAGATAGGTGTGGCGGACCTAGGGTGAGATAGGTGTGGCGGACCTAGGGTGAGATAGGTGTGGCGGACCTAGGGTGAGATAGGTGTGGCGGACCTAGGGTGAGATAGGAGTGGCGGACCTAGGGTGAGATAGGAGTGGCGGACCTAGGGTGAGATAGTTGTGGCGGACCTAGGGTGAGATAGGAGTGGCGGACCTAGGGTGAGATAGTTGTGGCGGACCTAGGGTGAGATAGGAGTGGCGGACCTAGGGTGAGATAGGAGTGGCGGACCTAGGGTGAGATAGGAGTGGCGGACCTAGGGTGAGATAGGTGTGGCGGACCTAGGGTGAAATAGGTGTGGCGGTTCATTCTGAGCGACAATTTTTGTTTCCAGGGAGTAGAATTTACGTGAAAGAATAAAATAACATGCAAATTTAGTAATACTATTTTTGTTTTCATTCAGTTTGTGCCATTTTTAACTAAATTGACTTTATGGTCAAGTAACAAAGATTAAACATCAACAGCAAAACAGAATGTATGGTTGTTAGCAAAAAGAACGTCCTAAAATGCAAATAAATTGATGATACCAAGATAAAACCAGTACAACAACTAAAATATTTGTGAAGTGTTTCAACAGAGGACTGAAAGTTCGAAAATCAATTTCGAAGTGCATTGAGATTGGGAAAGATGCCTTACAAAAGCTAAGAAAAGTATTTACAAATAGAAAAAAGTTGTCAGAAACAAAAAAGCGTACTGAACTTTTATGTAATATCAGTCCTCTTATATAGCAGTGGATGCTGAACAATGTCCTCACAGATGAAGAAGCGACTTGAAGTAACAAAAATTTGGCTCTACAGAAGGATGCTAAGAATAACATGAACTGAACATGTGAGCAACAACAACATTTCAGAGATAATGAGAGCAAAATGGACACTTGTCTATATTTCTGATATGATTGGTTGGTTGTTTTGTTTTTATGGAAAACCAACCTCGGCGGGTTATTTATTGCCAACTAAACTTTATTTATTGCTGGTAATACCTTTTTCTTTCAACAATTTATTGTTGCTTTTTATATAAGTTTTGTGTTTAGTAATACATTTTTCTTTTCGAGTATCAAGATTCATTGGGATTTGGTTTTAAGGGCAGGGTCCTACCCTTGTTATTTAACCCATAACTGGAGGGAAGGGACGGATTAATACCTTTCCCAAGGGTACCAGTGCTTAAGTGAATGCAGGGTATTCAACTGGAATTCGAACTCGGCTCACCAATTTCTCTTTCCGAGCCGATATCCACTGCACCACAACGCACATCCGTCACTATACGCTTACAGCACCTGGTATTCCCAAGTAGTCACCCATCTAAGTACTGACTAGGCTCAACGTTGCTTAACTTCGGTGATCGAGTTTCCGAGATGAAGTATTGTAACTAATTACATCGTTCGGACCGTTACCCTCATCTTTATTGTCACGTTTCGGCTGTCGAGTTATTAAAGCGAGATTACTAAAACTGAGATATCCGGAAAAGGCACGACACGTAGAACCAGAACAATCTACCCCCATGGACTAAATAATGAGTTCGGTTCGAGATTCCAAAGTATATCACCCGAAGAAAGCCGGAGCGTACAACGGCCGAAACGTCGTGAATATGACAATAAATATGAGGACAACAGTCCGAACAATGTAAATAGTGTAAAAAGGACACTTATACTTAACATCAGAAAGGGACAGTTGATATTTTTAGAGCACATAATGAGGAAAGAGAACTTGGAAAATTTGATACTCTCAGGACAGATTAAAAGGTAAGAGGGACAGGGAAACAACACATAAACTATGAAACGAACTTGTGTAAATTGATGTCGGAACAGAGTTTAAGAGAAAATAAAATAAAAAACATTATTAAAACTTATAAAAGACAGGAACTTGTGAAGAGTCATGGTCGCAAACTCCCTGAAGGGACACGATACATAAAAGGAGGATAGACTGGACATTTACTTTGAGGGTTACACTATGAGTCAATTACTGTTAAGAGAAGTTTCTCGTAGTGCCTGTATTGTTAATGCTATAATATTTTGATTGTTAACATAGTTATTTTTTTTAATAAAAGGAACTGCTTTTATTCTAATTATTTTTAAATACCTTTTCCCATTTCCTTATTTTGTTGTTTCTTTTTCTTTCTTTTTTTTTAATCATTTCACCCCGAGCAAGGCAGAAACGCCACTGATGTGCAGGGGGTTACATAAATGTAGAAAGATTAATTAGAAAAGAGTGAGGAGTACAAGCTAGTTAGAAAGGAACAATAGGAAGCTGAGGAAGCAGGTGCAATGACAGATACATGGGCGGAGAGAAAGTGAAGATTATACAGGGGAGGGGAGAGAGCTAGAGTCCAGTGGTTAGTAGGTTTGTATTAACTTTGCATTTAAATTTCTGGAGGTCGTAGCCGTCAGGAAAGCAAGAATACGGGAGTGAGTTCCACAGGCGGGAAGTGCGAGAGAGGAAGCTGCAGGAGTAGAATTGTCGTCTGCATTTGGCTAACCTGACTGTGAATGGGTGGGACCCAGTTGCCAGTCTGGTTGCACAGGTAAACACCTGTTGAGAGGCATCAGTGACTTAAGCTCATCCGAGCAGAAGCCATGAAAGTATTTATAGAAGAGACAGAGGGAGGCCACATTTCGACGATGGGAAAGTGGCTGCAGTCGAGTCGCCAGATCAGTACCTATCACATTACAGACTCTCCTTTGGAGCTTGTCAAGAACACTGAGGAGAACGGCAGGGGCACCTGACCATAAATGGCAGCAGTACTCCATGCACGGACGGATGGTTGACTTGTATATATGCAGGATGGATTCAGGTGGAAAAAACATCCTGGATCGACATAGTGACCCAATCTTCTTAGCAGTAGAACCGGAATTGTAATCTTACATTATATTTTGTAGATGTTGTCTAGTTTCTGGAAAGTCATTTAGAGTGGGTGGCAAACTCTACGATCGGCACAAATACTAGATATGCCGCTGGACACGTTTTGATGGTCGTGCTCTTCTGACTTTCATTAGGTGTCTGTCGACCTGGGTTGTCTTCGCAGACAACTGAAAGCTTCTTTTTTTTTTCTTTTAATTTACTCGCCTAGAATATTCTCGTTCCAAATCAACAGAAATCGCGTTTGTTTGTTTGTTTGTTTGTTTGTTTGTTTGTTTGTTTAGCGGCATATCAGTTCCTCAGTCAGTCAGTTAAGTGTCATACATGATACACGCTTGGATGATCATGTCTCGAAAGAGACATGACTTACTGGGCAGAAGATTATCTCGTAACAGGTTGCCATTACTTTCTGCGGTAGACTGGTTACTAGCCAAAGCTAAAGAATCCAGCTGTCCTGTTATTTAACCCATAACTTTCTCAAGAGTATTTGCGTGTAAGTGAATGCAAGGAATTCCGTTCATCATGTGTCATTTAATGCCGAAATTTAATTTTCTTGGAAGGATGAGTAATTTTCTTTACAAAAATTTACTGGTCTCCATTTTTGAGATGAGGTATTGTAACTATTAACATTATTTACATTATTCTTCAACTTATTGGAATGTTCACGAAGTTCCGGCCGTTGTACAGTCTGGCTTTCTTCAGGTGATATATTTTGAAATTTCGAACCGAATCCTTTATTTAGTCTATGGGGATAAATTGTTCTCGTTCCACGTGCCATGCCTTTTCTCGATATCTCAGTTTCAGTTATTTCCTTTTAGTTACTCTAAGGTTCGTTCACCTCTGCTGTGGCCAGAAATTGAACTCACAACTATTTGGATCAAATCACTGGATTACTTTAACCAACTACTGGGCCATATATCCTTGGAATTCGGTTCGAAATTTCAAGGTATATCACCTGAAGAATGACGGAACGTACAACGGCCGAAATGTCGTGAACATGATAATAAAGATAAGGATAACAGTCCTAACAATGTAAAGTGTAAATAAAAATGTATTGCTGTCATTATTATTTTTATTTTTTACAAAAATGTATAGTTGATATGTTTTTACTATGAAAATGTATTGCAGGTATTTTCACTATGAAAATGTATTTTTATACTTTCAGAGTGTATGACACCCTGTTTAACTATTTGCCTAACAGGTGCTACCAACCCTAATCAGGGTGGTCGGGAAACAACAACAATTAAGATATGGTTCCACGCTATTTCTTGCTGCCGGATATAGTCTATTGTCATACCTAGGACGAGAGATGTCTCTTCTTGGTTAACGCAGATTAAATAAAGGATTCGGTTGGAAACTATATGACGGTTACCCAGAGCGACAAACACTTGAAGATGTCCAGAAAAAGATGAGGAGATTAGACTGACTGTAAATAATAGTAGACGGACATTAAAAGGACAAAAGATTCACAAAGATAGATTTACGCCACGAAGAAACTAACTTAAACAGGTTCTGCACGTAACAATAGATTTATATCAAAGCGCACAACTATATTTTAGCCAAATATTGTTAAACAAATATGGCGGTGCTCTTGGCATAATTGCTATTGGTAGGAAAATGGCAATAGAGTTCAAATTTTGACCGAAGCTCTAAGCGTTCACATCGTACTAATTCCCTAAAGAAAAGCACGAAAAAAAAAATATCCATATACAAGGTGGCCAATAAAAAAGCGGCCAACCTATTAACACTGACTTATCTCTCGGAAATAGTTGACCTTGAATAACCTGAAATAAATTTCTTGAATCTTCATGACCTTGAATAATCATTGAAATCTCGTGTAATTACTTAACTCTCATTGGTTCTTTTATGATTGATTAATTGCTGCTCGTTATTGTGACTTGTCATTTAAAGGTCACTTGCAGACAACTTTCGTCTCTCGTTCTGCCCTTCTGGTACGGATAATCAACAAAGGAACTAACGAAATGTGCAGAAATTCTACTGACATAATCAGTTTCGACGGTTGTCTCACGGCTTTCTGAATTTACTGCTTTTTTACTGGGCATCCTGTATATATATATATATATATATATATATATATATATATATATATATATATATATGGAAAAATGATATATACATATTTTATAAGTACCTCCACTAAATCGTTGAAAAAGCACATAGTATGAATAAAAAAAGCCCCAAAGTTAATAAAAACAAAATTTTTCCATAAAAATATTTATATTATTATAAAGAGGAGAGATCAAAGTATTTTTAAATTATTTTTTAAAATCTTTTAATCCCTTCTAACACGTTCGGCATTTTAGTAAAATATCTTGTCTTGATTTTAGTTAGCGTTTAACCAAATCGTTACGAGAGTTTGCAATGAAAAACGTAATATTAGATAACTCAGTTTTTTTTTTAGAAAATCATCCATTACTTTTTTGAATAATTGTGCCTGTATTTCCGAAAATCTGCTCGCAATAATAAAATAAAAAAATGCAATATAACTATGACATTATTTAATTTGATAAGCTTTTAATTGCTTGAATAAATAATATAAATTAAGGACATTATAGTCTGAATAAAAACTTTTTTCGATAAATAATGAAATTTTAAAAGAATTGTTTTCATTTTTTTATCATAATAATTTATAAAGTTTTAAAAATATTTTAAAAGTACTTCAAAGATTTGTTGATTATATTTACTAATCGAAAATTTAAAAAGTTCAATACAAATCTCCGTTTCTTCTTAATTTTAAATAATTTTTATTCTTTATTTTTTTGTGTATTTGAAGATTTTTTTTGTATGGTAATTTCTACGTGCAAATCACATGTTTCAGGGCTTCTTCCCCTTACAGGAAAAGAATTGTATAATTATGTCACTTGTGATCGCCATACACTTATTTTATCTCGCATCTGTCAACACATACAGTGGAAAGGTCAGAAAGTTGAATTGTGTTTAAGAAAATGGTTTTATTCTAAATTTCATGTTATAAATAAGAAAGATTTGAGGTACATAATGTTTTATGTATCAGAACAATGTTAGGAAAATTAAAAATAAAGTGGAAAAATATTTTGAGCGACGCGTTTCGTCATTTAGGACTTCATCGGACTAAAGTGATGTTTTTGTTGATGTAATTATATATACCTATGAAGAGGATGGGTTATAAACAGTGTTTACGTATTGTATCCCCAACTCCTTCATACGCATATATAGTTACATCAACAAAAGATCACTCTAGTCCGATGTAATTCTAAAAGATAAAACTTGACACATTTTTTTTACACGTAATTTTCTTTATCTATAGATGTGCTTTATGGTGCAGTGGCTTGGAACGAGAAATCGAGTAACCGAGTTCGAATTCCAGTTGAATTCCTTGCATTCACTTACGCGCAAATACTCTTGGGAAAGCTATTAATCCATCTCTTCCCTCCAGTTATGGGTTAAATAACAGGACAGTTGAATTCTACAACCTTGATGGGCAACCAGTCTATCGCAGAAAGTAATGGCAACCTACTGCGCGATAATCTTCTGCCCAGTCAGTCATGTCTCGAAAGAGACATGATCGCCCAAGCGTGTATCACGTATGGCACTTAATGGACTGACTGACTCGTATTTGAGTAGATCTTCTGTTTTTAATCAAACAGTATATTTATATTAATCAAACAGTATATTTATATTTATATACAGGCTTGGGCGATCATGTCTCGAAAGACATTGCACTTAACTGACTGATGAAACAGTAATGTTGACTATACCCTTCAGCCTTGATAATGTAAAAAGTATAGAATCATAAAAAGAAAACACGGAGAGAAAGAAAAGGATACACTGAAATTGATTAGCATAAAGAACAGAAATTATTTTTTAACCTTTAGAAAAATCACAACGAAGAAATCTATATTAATAACAAAAAGAAAAGAGAAGGTGATTTTCTTGATAATTCGATGTTTACCCACATCATTATCAAAATATAACATTAGTCAAGTTCTTTATACCTTAAGAATAAATACAAATATTTAAAAATTTATTTTAGAAATGATCGATCAATGGCGCATTTTTTACTAACTACATGTTCTTTATGATGTGCGTTGTGGCGCAGTGAATATCGACTCGGAACGAGAAACCAGGGAGCCGAGTTCGAATTTCAGTTGTAATCCATTGTATTCACTTACGCGCAAATACCCTTGGGAAAGGTATTAATCCGTCTCTTCCTTCCAGTTATGGGTTGAATTCCTTGCATTCATTTACGCGCAAATACTCTTGGGAAAGGCATTAATCCTTCTATTCCTTCCAGTTATGGGTTAAATAACAGGACAGATTGGGTTCTATAGCCTTGGCTGGCAACCAGTCTACCGCAGAAAGCAATGGCAACCTACTGCGGGATAATCTTCTGCCCAGTCAGTTATGTCTCTTTCGAGACATGATCGCCCAAGCGTATATCATGTATGGCAATTAACTGACTGACATGTTCTTTTGGTATTAGTTTTATTTTTTAGATGGATGTTTTGTAAGGATGAAAATTGAAGATTACTTACGCAACGATCTGACGCCATTTAATAATACCGTCAGAGATAGGATAGTTTCCCACAGCATTTTTATCCTTTTCCTTCTTGTTAGACTTGGTTTTTCTTTTTCTTCTGATTTCCTTCTTTTATTTATTTGTTTTTCTTTCTTCGTCTTTCTTTTCCCCCTTTTTTTTCCTTTCAAATTTGAATATTACTGTTGATATAAACACAAAAATAATTCATCTGAAACGAAACGAAATTAGAACGTTTAGTATGCACACATGGGGTTGGTAAAAAAGATCGATTTATTTATTTTATTAATATTTTTTCATATTAATTTTAAATTCTTTTTTATTTGTTTTTGTTTTTCCATTTATTTATTTTTCAAATCTGAATTAGATCATTACAGTGAAACAATTCAGCTGAAACGAAACGAAAGTAGGACTTCTACTATGCACATATGTGTTTGATAAAAAAGAACGTTCAGTTAATATTTCTTTCATCTTTTTTTATTCGTTGCTTCTTTCTTTTTCTTCGTTTTTTGAACATATTTTTCCAAATTAGAATTTGATTATTATAGTTGATAAAAAAAGTCAAATAATTCAACTGAAACAAAATAAAATTGGGATTTTTAGAAGGTACATATTGGGTTGGTCAAAACGATCGTTCAATTCCATATTTCTTCCATCTTAATTTTAGTTTTTTTTTCTTTTATTATTCACCTCTTCTTTCTTTCTCTTCGTCTTTCTCTCCACATTTTTTAAAGCTTGATTCTTTATTATTACAAAGAAATGATTCAGCTGAAACGAAATGAAAATTAAAACATTTACTATGCAGCTATGAAGTTTGTCAAAAAGGTCGCTCAGTTAATATTATTTTATTAATTAATTTTATTTATTAAACAAACACACAAACACACACACACACACACACACACAGCAAAATTAATGACAGCAGCAGACAGCCAGCCAGGAATGACCACTCTTTGAAAGGCCAGGAACACACTCGGACAGACACACGCTTCTCTGCCATTCTGAAGATGAGATTTTGATCACGAAATATTAATGTATAATAAATAGGTCATACCCAAAAACTTCTTTACCTTCCTTTATTTTACTCAACGCATTGTGACAGCCTTCAAGGCAGAAAGTATTAAATAAAAAACATGTATCAATATTGTGATTTTCTTTCTTCTTTCAACGATAATGTTATTAACCTGTTACAAGGAGATAAAAGTTTAAAATTTAATAAAATGCAGGGAGAAGAAATCAAAGGAACGTAAATCATGAGACTAAAAAATTTAAATATTCGAATGTTATATATAGATAAAAAATGTAGAGAAAATTAAAATTTTAAACAAAAATAAAAAGAAAAGAAAAATGAAAAGGAAAATTCAGAAGTAAAAAAAATTAGAATGAAGAATTAAGAATTAAACAATGTAGGAAGCAAAAATAAAATGGGTTTAATTCATATTTGTTAAAAGCAATATTGCGGTCGAAAGAAAGAAATAGATAAATGTATAGAGGAATCTATATCAATCTGGGTCTAAAAATTTAAGTAAATATTCTTTGCAATCACAGCAGGTGGTCATTAAATCCTTTTTTATTAAGTAAATTAGGATTACTGATATGGTTTAAAGGATGTGCGTTGTGGTACAGTGGATATCGGCTCGGAACGAGAAATCGGGGAGCCGAGTTCGAATTCCAGTTGTCAATCCGTTGTATTCACTTACGCGCAAATACCCTTGGGAAAGGTATTAATCCGTCTCTTCCTTCCAGTTATGGGTTAAATAACAGGACAGATTGGGTTCTCTAGCCTTAGTCGGCAACCAGTCTACCGCAGAAAGCAATGGCAACCTACTGCGGGATAATCTTCTGCCCAGTCAGTCATGTCTCTTTCTAAGAGGCATTGATTACATTTATCTCCTTTTCCATTGTAATGTTTGGATTTAGCTACGATATTCCAGATAATAATTAGGTTGTTTTTTTTTTTAAATTCCAATAATAAAGCAGTACTTTTGCTGTATTTACTGTTGTTTAAAGACATGTGGTTGTGAAATCTTATCTGCTACCTGTTATAAGTGCTTCCAAAGTAAGATTTAACATCATTGTCATCCGAATGAATTCGAGGTCTATAAACAATACTTTTGGACATACATTAACCATTCATCTCCACATTAATATCACGAAAATCAATTTATTTTAATTTATATATTTCCGGATATTTACTGGAACCACACTGGACATTCATTTATTTGTGGCCGACCTTATTCAAGGAATTTTTCCTCTTCTCCTGTACAACCAAAACATCTTGCATTCCAATAACGTAGCAAATAGAGATTAGGACATAGGCCGGGGCCTGATCAACCTTGGCTGGGTCAACCTGAGGATAAGGTATGATGTTTTTAAAGGACCGAAACCGTCAATGAACCAGGGTAACATCACTGATGATGTGTCCTAACCGCATCTAAATTATGTATTTTTCAAGAGGCCATTCAATAGGCAGGTTTTATTTTTTCGACAGTTGCAATTATTTTTAGAAGGGTCATTCTTGCTATCAGTTGGCTGACGGATGTTGTTTATGTGGGCCAAATATTTATTTGATATTATAGTATTATGTTGTGAAATACATTAATCCCTGTTTTTAACGCAACTATAACTAACTTTGATATTGTTTTTGTTGAAGATTTTTTTTAGTGTGGGTGAATGGTAGAAATGTTTGTGAATTAAGTTAAGGAAGAGTTTACCAATGTTAGTTAGGACGCTATGTCTGAAGTGTGGGTTAAACCAAATAAGGTTACGTTTACGTGATTTCTACTTATTTATGCCTCCCTTGTTTTTAACGGAGTATTCTAAACTAGTGTGGAGTTTTCTTTTTTTTTTTTTAAGCATTAATGTATTTAATTTTAGAATAGTCAAAAATGTCCTTATTGCTAGAGTTGGTACTTAAACGAAATTGGATAGATTTGTGTAAGTTGTTAGTGAAGCCATTCTCCAGGAAATCAACAAAAATTATAAAAAGGCTCCTAGTCACTAGGAAACCAAAAAGAAGGTTTTAAGGAAAATAAAAATAAAAATGATACAATCAGAAAATTAAAATTTCGGAGAAACATAATGAAAAAAAAGAACTTGAAGTTTTCTAAGCTATCAGGAGAAAGCCACAGAGTTAGAAAAACGAGAGTGGATTTTTAGAAACAGGTAAAAGTGTTGGTAATATTCAGTACAGAATTATTTCGTTAATATGTAATCAGTAAACAAAACGTTACATCTTCAAAGTTGAAATAGAAGAAAATAAGCAAAACTTTTGTTTTAAAGACAAGAAATCATTGATATTTCACATTGTAAGAAGAAAGGAAAAGCATCAAGACGCGCGTACGTGCTAACCTTAAGGGTGCATTAAGTACGGCTTTAAATTAGGGGTGTGCAAAAACAAGTCGACATCCAAAAAATAATGAAACAACACTTGCGTCATTGTAAGCAACTCTACTTGACTCACTTGAAAATAACGAACAGAAGTGTTACTCTCAATATTAATAAAGAATTATAGTATTTGTGTGTGTGTGTGTGTATATATATATATATATATATATATATATATATATATATATGTATGTGCACGTTTGAATGTGCACACGCCTGTCCTTGACTTTGTGTAAGTTTATATTTTATATTCCTTTTGTATACACTTTATATAAATATACACTTATAATTTTTTGGAATCCGTATCACACTACCCGGGTTTCGACCGTTAGGCCTCTTCAGGCATAGATACGGAAAACAAATGGATGCTGCCCCTAAATATAAACATCGGAAGGAAGAGTAGTAGTAAAATAGGAAGAGAAAAAATCTAAAGTAGAGAACAGGAATTACCCACTACCAAAAAGGGGGTAGCAGACTAAAGGAAAGTAGAAGTTCATCCGGGTTCCTAAGTGTATATATATATATATATATATATATATATATATATATATAAACAAAGATTTGTACTCGCAGAAAGAACTAATTACTTTAAATAAAATAGACGTCATTATACTTGACCCAACCTGAGGAACCTTTCGGCCAACACTCTTCAAGGGCTTACGTTGGCTTTATTATAAATGGTTAATAGAGGACAAAGGAAAACAAAGGATTGCTTACAAAAAAGACCTGTGTTTCCTTCCTTTACTAAAGATAGGTTGTCCTATTTTCGTAAAAAACCCGTTGTTTATAGATTTAAATGCCGCTGCGATGCGGTTAAAATATAGGACGAACCAATCTGAGGTTGGAGACGCGGGTTGCACAACACGTCCCCGCAAATATACGTTCGGGTAGCCCTCTTAGATCTATAAGAACAACCCAGGCTGTTCTGGATTCAACAATTGGCCAACACCTGCTGGACAGTCAGGCATGTACCTCTCTGTATGAAAACAATTGGTTTACTGTTCTGCACAGTGTTCGATCGGCCCATCACCTGCGCGTTTTGGAGGCTGTTTACCTAAAACTCCAGCAGCCGAGCCTGTGCAGGCAGTATATATATATATATATATATATATATATATATATATATATATATTATAGGCATTCCTGTTTCGCTGTATAACTCATCAGTGCGGTTAGACATCCGATTGCTTCTAGCCAGGATTGAAACCCGAACGAATTGACATCACTCGTTGATTATACCCCTGATTTATATATATATATATATATATATATATATATATATATATATAATTAAACAGTACATTATAATTTTCTACTGACCTTTTTAGACTTTCCACGCAAATTATAAGTATCCATTTAAAAGTAATAATAATATTAAACAAATAAAAATTCAAATAGGTCGGCTAATGCTAGTTTCATAAATCTCCGTATAATTCTGTAGTATTGTCTTCGAGTTTGTTTACATTCGATACAATCTGAGCAGATATTAAAAAAGATATGAAAAGAAATCAGGAGAATATCTATATAAAGGTTAAATTGAACCTTGTCTACCATGAAATCCTTCGTCGTCTAGTGGTAAGAAACGTCTAGTCTAAAGACGGCATCTCCCCGGTGTTAGAAGTATGCAGGTTCGATTACTGTCGGAAGATAGATATTTACCAAACGATTTCTCGAACGATTTTTTTAAAATCATATCACCCCAAGCAAGGCAGTCCACTGCCACTATAGCGCAGGGGGTTATATAGAGCGATTGAGTATAGGAAATGTCAGAGGGAGGGTGATAGACGAGTTAGGAGGTACGTAGGGAGAGTGTTTGAGGGAATGGGTGCGAGTTAGTGTGTTAGGAGGTGTCTGTTGACCTTACATTTAAACTCCTGGAGGTTGTAGCCGTCAGGGAAGCAATCATGCGGAAGGGAATTCCACAGGCGGGAAGTGCGAGAAAAGAAGCTGTTGGAGTAGAAATTGCGGTTACATTTCGTCGGTTTCACTGTAAAGGGGTGGGACCTAGTTGCCAATCTAGTATCTTGTGCAAATTCACACCTAGGGGGCACCAGTGATTTAAGTTCATCCGAGCAGAAGCCGTGAAAGTACTTATAGAAGAGGCACAGGGAAGCCACGTCACGCCGGTGAGAGAGTGACTGCAGGCGGTCAGCTAAGTCGGTATCGATCACATTTCAGATTCTCCGCTGTATTTTGTCAAGGAGCCCGAGGAGAATAGCAGGGGCACCCGACCAGATGTGGCAGCAGTATTCAATACACGGGCGGATGGTAGATTTATATATGTGATAGATTCAGGCGGAAAGAATTTCCGGGCCCTGCACAGAGAGCCGACTTTCATAGCAGCGGATTTAGCAATGGATTCGACGTAGTTATTCCACTTGAGGTCCGCTGAAAAATTACTATATCTATAATTGCTCAATATCAAGGATGAAGCGTATAGGAATATAAAACGGGGCATTGATTTCAACAATCAAAGATGACAGTATTTTAGTCTTATAAGTGTATAAAAATAATACAACGTTTATATTAAACTAGCAGTATAGCTCGGCGTTGCTCGGGTGTAATGAAAGCTTTAAAACTAATCAATGGTCCTGGAGCTCAGACTCTTTGGACGTTGGCACGAAAGACTCAAAAGCAATAGTTGTTTCTAGTTAAAGCGAAACCATAGACTGAAAGAAAAATGAATGGATATAAGTCAAATTTTGATTTCCTGGTATCGATATAAAATAAGTTTTTTCGTCGTAAACTGAATGTTGAAGGCTAAATAAGTCCTCCGAGTAAATGGTATCATGGCTGAGACTAAGAACTACAATTTTACCTACTCAGAGCCAAACCCGAAGAAAAAAATACAGATATACAGGCATATAAACAGACACACACACAAACATCTTGCCTTTTATATATATATATATATATATATATATATTATCGATTTTCTGTACTATTGTAAGAACTGCAACCTTGAAACTTCTGAATATCGTTTCTTATGTCTTTGTCTATGAGTGTATCAAATTTTATTAAAATCGGACCACACCTTCTATAACCCGATTTTTTCGATTATCGATTTTCGATATTTATCGGGGGTACCTCGACACAAAACCTAGTTAAGAACACTCGCAGACGCTTATAGTACAACTGTGTAGATTTTCAAGAAAATCGGTTCAGCCGTTTCGGAGTCTATAGGTAACAGACATACACACAGACAAAGTTCCATCTATAAATAAGTTTAGATTTATATAGATTTAAACATGTTGTTTCTTCTAAAACTCGGGTTTTACGCGTAATAAGTTGGTGATCAACTATTTGTTTCAAAAGTAGTTTATTTTTTTTCTCTTAATTGCCAGTCTTTTTCTCAACCCAAACGTTTAAAAGCATGAATATCAGTTGTAAGATTTACTTATAAACTCGGCGAACAGTATATACATAACTTAAAATAATGAATCTATTAAAAAACGCCACACGTAAAAAGTTAGAATTTAAAAACTCTTTCCATCTCAATTAAAATTAAATCGCGTTTCAGATTTCGCCGAATTTGTTTCCAATTTAGAAAATAATTCCTTATTTTATAAACAACTGAAGATATCACTGATATTTAGTTTTTTCGTTTTTCAGCCGTCAGAGGAAATGCTTTTGTAATAACCGCTCATTTTCTGCTTCGAAAATTATTTTAATTGCCAATTACAGTTAAATTGATAAATAACATTTGCATATCGTTATGTTCCGAATAGGATTTGGTAGGTTTCCGTGTATGTTTAAATGAGTTGCGCCAGTATGACCGATGTAATTATTTACGAAATTAGGACCAAGAACGCAGTTCTTCAAATGAAATGTGAATTCATAAATTCGACATTATTACTACGCCACATTGTATATAACATCAGTTGTATTCTGTTACACATAAAAGGGAACTGAAAATTTTATGTTTTCTTTATTTTGGGGACATAAATCATATAAAAATTGCCCAAATGTTTTGTTTATCCAAGCGCTTTCGTCTATACTTTTAGCCATTTTTGAGGATGAATGCTTGATTTTGCTTTTTTTCATTTCATCGCAAATGGTCAATACAGGAAAATGTTGAAAAAAATTATTTATATGTGTACTTTGTCCTCATTACTATCACAAAGTTTCGGTACGTGTGTACCCGCACTGCGCTTTCAATATGTCGATCCGAGTAACCTACAGAAAATTTCGAACTGAAATCCATTATTTAATCAACAGAAATAGATTGTTTTCATTCCAACGTCCATGTCTGGCAGTATGTAGTCTTGTTCTACGCATGCTTACTTGTACCTGTGGCGCCAATCACCATAAGCAGGTTCAGGTGGATTCTTCCCTGCTAGAAGATTCATAGGACATTTTTGCGGTAGACTGGTTGCTAACCAAGATTATAAAAACAAGTTTGTACCCATAACTGAAAAATTCCATAATATCTTGCGACTACCATGTTCTCCCCATGATTAATGTTCACACTATTTCTCTTTCACACTGAAGTCAAATTTACGACATACTAGCGAATAGATTCTCACAGCTTAATCTCATACTTACTAAAGGAGTATGAGATTAACTGTCTCGTCCTCTTCCCCACACATCCTGCATTTGCTTTCTTCTGTTGTGTCTGTCTTGGCAGTCATACCTATATATATATATATATATATATATATATGTGTGTGTGTGTGTGTGTGTGTGTGTATTATGTATACACATACATATATTGTATATTTGAGCAGCAATCTCTCTTTTATGCAGGTTTCAATAAAATGACAGACAAGGTGTGATGGTTAAGTTTTATGTCATTTTTCATGCGATTTTATGTTTTCTTTATTTTGGGGACATAAATTATATAAAAATTGCCCAAATGTTTTGTTTATCCAAGCGCTTTCGTCTATACTTTTAGCCATTTTTGAGGATGAATGCTATTTTGCGTGTAACAGAATGTACATGGTGTTATGTATAATGTGGAGTAGTGGTATGTGTATAGCATGTTGTTAGCGTGTTTGCAGTTGATGTTATTGAGTGATGGGATTTTTGTTTTTATTAATAATTATTTTTAGTCCTTTTTGCATGTGGACGATGCTATGACATTTGTGTTGTCAACAAGTATGTTCCGAATAGGATTTGGTAGGTTTCCGTGTATGTTTAAATGAGTTGCGCCAGTATGACCGATGTAATTATTTACGAAATTAGGACCAAGAACGCAGTTCTTCAAATGACATGTGAATTCATAAATTCGACATTATTACTACGCCACATTGTATATAACATCAGTTGTATTCTGTTACACACAAAAGGGAACTGAAAAGTCTTAATCATAAGGTGACTTCAAAAACTAATCTAAAAAAGCAGACGTCTTAGATGTAACACTTTATCTAGTTGTGGCAAAATAAACTTAAAACTCTCTACCCATGCGCCCGCTCCTTGGTGGGCGCATGGGTAGAGAGTCAGGAAAAGAATATAGATTAAGTTGTGTGGTAACGGTTTCAATCTGTGCTCTTCCCCGACTTGTGATGATGAACACTTGTGCCGCCATTCTTATCAACAAGCCTGATTTCGAAGTAGCGTTTAACCCGAGAACAAAAACGTGGACTGCATTGTGGAAGTGGTCAATACAGTACAGGAGTACAAAGTGCCTGGCCACATCGGGACTAGTCGATGAAACTTACTCTCCCTACTTAAAAACTAACGCTAATCCTATATAAACAACCCTAAATTTAACCAGACTCGATTAATCATCAAGCATATACCCTTGTCTATTGAAAACAGAATTAGTAACAATTCTTCTAATGAAAACATCTTTTACAAAACATAAATTCTACCCTTAAAAACATCGGTTATAAATCCCCTGACCGAAAATACAGCTAACATAATAACAACAACAACAAGAAAAATAGAAACAGAAATATCATTTGGTATACACCCCATTTAACCAAATAAATGATATAGTTTACCTCTGCTTTATTTCCACCATAGAAAATCCCACGGTAATAAAATATTATATCGGTTGTACCAAGAATACTTTTAAAGCCCGCAATTATTTTCACACCTTTTCTATTAATAATCAAACTTACTGCAGTAGCAAATCACTTTCTACTTATTACTGGCAATTAAAAGATGCTAATAAAAACCTTTACCGTAAAATAGAAAATATTAAAAAAAACCTTCTAAATCTTTACATGAGCGATGTTTTTGATGTCTAGAAGAAAAATTACAAATTCTCAAATTCCCAAAACTAAACTTCATAGACGTAACAAACTTACTTCCATTTGGTCATCATCTTCTAAAATATACCCTAAAGTATAGTTAACTAGCAGTATAGCCCGGCGTTGCTCGGGTGTAATGAAAGCTTTAAAACTAATCCATGGTCTTGGAGCTCAGATTCTTTGGATGTTGGCACGAAAGACTAAAAAGCAATAGTTGTTTCTAGTTAAAGCGAAACCATAGACTGAAAGAAAAATGAATGGATGTAAGTCAAATTTTGATTTCCTGGTATCGATATAAAATTTTCTGCACTATTGTAAGAACTGTAACCTTGAAAATTCTGAATATCGTTTCTTATGTCTTTGTCTATGAGTGTATCAAATTTGATTAAAATCGGACCACTCCTTCTATAAACCCGATTTTTTCCGATTATCGATTTTCGATATTTATCGGGGGTACCTCGACACAAAACCAAGCTAAGAACACTCGCAGACGCTTATAGTACAACTGTGTAAATTTTCAAGAAAATCAGTTCAGCCGTTTCGGAGTCTATAGGTAACACACACACACACACACACACACACACACACACACACACACACACACACACACACACACACACACACAGACAAAGTTTCATTTATAAATAAGTTTAGATTTTTCGTCATATAACCAGACATCTATCTATCCCCTAGCATATATTGATTGATTCTCCCGTCTTCTGATAATTAATTTGTTACGGCTTAACGGATGGATCACCGTCTAAGCCAACTACATATGTTTGACGTACAGTTTTTTTTAAAAGACAAAAAACTTTCCCGTCTTTTCCTCTTGTCCACTATTTGAATTGAATAGTAACTTACAGAAAATCCTGTAACCGTTTCACGATGTCACCCGTTAACTTTTCAGGCTTGCTAAATGCTACGTTAAAATCATTCAATTTATTTCGTCATTGGCATAAAAAATGTCTAAGTCTTAAGTCATTTTAAGTCTCTATCCCACTTTACTCTTACAATCAAATTTCTCCTATAAACCTGATTTTCTATTGGTTCACTGAGATAAACCCTCCGAAAATCTCCCACATTAATTGTCTGGATTTGGTAAAAATTGTGTTGTTTTTAATCTTCTCTATATAATGATTCCTAATAGAAAAACTTATTTCAATACCTGAGAGGTGCTAGAAAGATAGTACTGAAACACTGCAGTAATGTGTGTTTTTATTATAAACTTATAATAAAAAAATATTACCATATATAATGCTCTATGAAGTGACAAGCACTCTTAATAAAGTAAATAACTACAAACACTGGACTGTCAACACATTTCTTTGTACTACTTCTAATATATCTATATCTATATATATAAAAGCTCTATAATACTCATTATATTGAGCACTGTTCATAATAAAATAAATGCCAGAGCATTAAAAAAAAAAACCAAAAAAAACTTGAGTTCTCTTCACCTGGGATTCATATATATATATATATCACATTGAATACACCTGTTATCGCTCGATCACCGAAGTTAAGCAACGTTGCGCCTGATCAGTACTTAGATGGGTGACCGCTTGGGAATACCAGGTGCTGTAAGCGCTATTGACGAATGTGCGTTGTGGTGCAGTGGATGCCGGCTCGGAGGGGGGGGAATCGGTAAGCCGAGTTCGAATTCCAGTTAAACACTTTGCATTCACTTACGCACTGGTACCCTTGGGAAGGTATTAATCTGTCCCTTCCCTCCAGTTATAGGTTAAATAACTAAAGTCTGTTGTGCATGCAATCAGAGTGGCAGACTTCTGCACCGATTGTTTGTTATCAGCAGTTCCAAAAAGTGTGGATGGTGCTACACAAGCCTTCACCACTTTAAACAATTCTTTGTGTGGTAGAATAACTGAGTTAGACGCTCATACGTCGAAATCGACGGGAGAGTCCATATTAATATAAACACATCACTCAATAAGTCCTGACCCTAACATATAAATGGAGTCACTAATAAAAAATCCATATAATTTTTACTAAAGTACTAACCTTCATATAGCACACGAATATTATATCGCATTATTGTTGCGTTTGAAGGAAGAAACCGCAAAAAAACGGGCACCAAATGAATTGCTTCCGCATCCACCCTATTCTCCCGATCTGGCCCATAGCGACTACTGACTGTTTGCAGACCTTAAAAGAATGCTCCAGAGAAAGAGATTTGGCTCCAATGAAGAAGTGATGTCGGAAACTGAGGCGTATTTTGATTGTTCTACAAAAAAGGCACCGAATTGTCAGAGAAGCGTTGGAATCAGTGCATCACCCTAGAAGGAGATTATGTTGATGAATAATCGAATTTTGCCTAAAAATTGATGTTTTATTAGTTAAACCCGGAATTTATTGAGTGATGTGTCATATATAATGTTGTGGGGAGTTACCCACTTAATAATAGATTCTTCTTTGCCTATAATAACCGAGAGTTAATTACTCTCGAGAGCAGAGCCGGGGCGACAAAGACACTGGTTTCCAGTACGACTTCAGTTCAGTTCAGCCTAGTCTGTCTGTCGGTCACTTGTAGCCAAACTGTTATTACTCTTTCTCTTTGTATCTGTTTGCATCTCTCGTTGACGTAATATATGTTCTCGACCTACCACCGTGTTGACTTATTATTTTATGGTTCCATACCGGGTCCATATCAACTGGCGACGAAGATATAAGAATTCACGCAGGGAAGGAAAACCTTTTTCTTTTACCACTATCGCCACATATCAACTAGCAACGTCGTAAATACGGAAATTGCGAACATCAACGGTTGAACGTGGATGTCAAGTACCAAGGGATAGCCCCCCACCCTCACATATAATTGGTCGAAAAAACGGGAAGTATCAAGAAAGGAAAAATATATACCCCATCTAAACCCAGCCTGCAACTAATAAAAAAAAAGGGAAGGAAAAAATTCAAAGTCGAATGAAAAAATTCCCTACAAGCCCGGAACGGTGTCACAGAAAAATCTGTAAGTAGATTCATTTTGAGCCTATCTCTTTCTCTTTGACGTGCGTTTTACGAAAAAAAAACTGTAACTACAGTTAGGGTCTTTCCTCTTGTGTTGAGTTTGAAAAAAAAAATGGAAGACTTACAAAAACTGATAATTCAATTAATGAAAACTCAGGTGGATCGACAACAAAAAAGCGACGAGCAGTTACAACAAGAACAACAATTATTTATGGGGCTACATAAACAACAGATGGATTTGCAAGAACAAGTCTTTAAAAGGACCGAGGAACGACAAAAAAAAAAACAAATTGAAGAGTTACTTCTTAAATCATTAAATGGCAAACAAACTGAGAACGATACTGCTTTTTCCCAAGGTACTATCTGGAGTACTATGGAAACTTTTGAGTATGTACCTAAAGACGAAAAAACCTTTGATGTTTTTTATAGGCGGTACGAGGATTTATCTAACGTCGGCTGTAATAATTGGCCAAATTCCAAGAAAGTGCGTTTATTACTAAGGAAGTTGGGTACAGCAGAGCACAGCAGATTTGTTGATTTTTATCCTCCCCAAAAAGACAGAAATAGTCCAGCTACTGTCAGAATTATTTGGGCCGAACACATCACTTTTTCATAAAAGATGGAAGTGCCTAAATTTATTCAAAGAGGATCAGCAGAACTATTTAACACTTGCCGTTACGGTAAATAAATACTGTAACGATTTCAAATTAGCGGAATTATCTGCTGACGACTTTAAATGCCTAATTTTTGCTCAATGTCTAGTCTTCTAGACGCTGAAGTTAGACAAAACTAGAAAATTAGCCTGGTTTAACCCTCCGAAAATTAGCAGAAGACTGCCAGAGGGTCGTATCCGTAAAAAGTGACTGTAGGAATATCGAGGAGTTGGGAGTCGCTCATATAAAAAAAATTATGAACAGATCAAAAGGCCACTCCCCGGAAAGAGAGAAAAGAAAATATCGTGACAAGCATACTATGAGACAGGAAAATTCGCCACCAGGTCAGTGTTACATTTGCGGAAAATTACACTGGATGAGGTTTTGCCCGTCCAGAAAGAAAAAAAATCTGTCAGAATTGCGGTAAAGCTGGCCATATAACATCAAGTTACTTGTATTGGAAGAATCTAGAAGAACAAAAAATAAAATAAGGCAGACGCAGTCAAGCGATAAGGAAGATGGAAATTTGTGCAAATATTAAGTAAAACAATTAAATTCCAGCTGGACAGTGGATCTTACCTGACGATCATAAATTTGCATACGTGGAGGCGACTGAAAAAGCCAACTTTATTGAGAACTAATAAAACGGCTCGCTCTGTGACAGGTGAAAAAAATAAACATTTTAGGAGAAGTATTTTTTCGCGGTAACATTAAATGGAACAACTAAAAAATTAAGAGCATATGTGATGAAAAATACTGAAAATTTGTTCGGTACAGATTGGATTGAAAAGTTCAATTTGTGGGACTGTCCAATGAGTATGTTCTGTCGCAAAATAGAAACTACAACGCCCAACATTGAAGAACTGAAACTGGAACTAAAGGAAAAATTCCCGGAGGTGTTTTCAAGCGGCTTAGGGAAATGCACTAAAATAAAAGCTCAATTCAAGTTAAAGGATAATGCACAGCTCGTGTTCAAAAAGAAGTGGAACGTTCCGTTCGAAGCGGTAAACCAAATAGACGAATAATTAGACAGATTAGTAAATGCAGGTATCCTGTCTAAAATTGATTTTTCGGAATGGGCTGCTCCAGTGGTATACGTTAAGAAATCAAATCAAATCACAGTATGCGCTGATTTTTCGACGGGTTTGAACGCCTCGTTAAAAGACCATCATTATCCTCAAGCTAGCCCCGAAGAAATATTCACCAAATTAAACAGGGGCAATTTTTTTAAAAAATCGATTTGTCAGATGCTTACCTACAAATCCAGGTTGACGAAGAATACTCCAAACTGCTGTGTATAAATACACATAGAGGTCTATATAAATAAATACAATTTCAAAATCATGCATTTGTCTTCTAAGAATATTTGCGACGCTGACGGATTATCCAGACTCGTTCCGAAAAATAAAGAGTTTTACGAAGACTCGATAATCACAACATTGAGAACGGATTGCGAAATAAAAAACATGATCGCCAACACCATAAGAGATCTTACAGTTACATTATCCGACATTAAAAGGAAATACGAGTTCATTACGTCTACTAAGAATAAAATTTACAAAAAAGACTCAAGTATGCCTGAGGTTTTTTCTCTTTGTGATGAGGTACTGTTATACAACAAAAGAGTGGTGATACCAAGAAGTTTACAAAAGAAAATCCTTCAGGACTTTCATACGGGACATCCTGGAAAAAAACGAACTGAAAGCCTCATGGGATGTTATGTCTACTGGCCTAACATGGACAGATATCACAGACATGATTGACGCATGCAGAGAGTGTGCGTTTGCTGCTAAAGCTCTACCAGTTACGTGCAAGTCTTGGCCGAAGACGGACCAGCCATGGCAGAGGATACATGTCGATTTTGCGAGACCATTAAAGGATCACTATTACCGCATAGTCGTAGACAGCCACACTAAATGGCCGGAGGTCCTCAGATGTTAAAGACCAACCACAGGATGCACGATAGCGTTTCTGCATGAACTGTTTGCACGTTTCGGCGTTGTGGATTGCGTAGTAACTGATAACGGAACGCAGTTCACATCTCGTTAATTCAAACGATTCTGCGAAACGTTTCAAGTGAACCATGTCACGACTCCACAATATCACCCTAGGTCCAATGGGGCAAGCGGAACGTTTCGTCGACACATTGATACGAGCGCTTAAGAAGGCACATGGTACACCTACTGCAACAGTTTCTGTAGGTTTATAGAATTACTCCAAATCCCAATACACCAGCGGGACTTTCACCGGAAGAAACAATGTTTGCTAGAAAAATCTGATCAGTTTTCGACAAGCTTATCCCCAAACAAGATAAATTCAAAAAGACAATCTCACTTCCCAGAAAACGTTGCTCCTGTGGCGAAAAAGTACTTTTCAAAGTATACAAAAATAACATGATGTTTTGGGAAATGGGCACTACAAATCAAAGAGTGGGAGACCTGGTCTACATGATACAAGGTCCCAAAAATATACATAAGCGCCACCAAAATCAAATAAGGACAACTGACATAAATGATTCACCACCGTCAAATGAAGAGCCGATAAATATCATCTTCGAGAATTTTGACCCCGAGGCACCCCAAGCTTCACCCGAAAGAAGGCGATCTAGTAGGAAAAAGAAGTTTACAGATCCTTTGATCGTCGACCTTAAACGAAAAACATTAGACAGCTTTTCGGGGAGAAAATCTCTTGGAAGGGGGTGTTGTGGGTGTTGTCTCCCACTCTTAACCGAGAGTTAATTACTATCGAGGACAGGTGCGACAGAGACACTGGTTTCCAGTACGAATTCAGTTCAGCTCAGCCTAGTCTGTCTGTCTGTCGGGCACTTGTAGCCAAGCTATTATTACTCTTTGTCTTTGGATCTGTTTGTATCTCTTGCTGACGTAATATATGTTCTTGACCTACCACCGTATTGACTCATTATTTTATGGTCCCATACCGGGTCCATATATATATATATATATATATATATATATATATAATTCCGTACTCAAAAAACACTATTCTTAAAAAGTGCTCAAAACAAAGTAAAACGAATAATATTTATTTAAAACTTATTAACTTAAATATATTATAGTAACACTACAAAAGTTGCTAATTTTCTTCGACACTACTTGTGTCTAATCAAATGATTGTGCTGATTTCGCATTGAAGAGTTTTAAAAGGTTCGAAACTAGCCAAATCCCCTTAATCAGGGAGACATTGTTACATAGTCTCTGTTGACCAATCACAATACGGGTAGTTTCTAATTTGAAGGACATAATAACAAACTTTAAAAACAGTTTATTGAGGCATTAATATTAATATTGGATTAAAATAGAGATCAGTATTACAAATTGTCTATTAGTTTCACTTTACAATAAAAATTAAAATTTATTTTCAAAAGAAAAAAATATTACAAATTAATGTTAGACACTACGAATTTTAAATTCTAAGTTTACCAAAGCATTAGATTTAAATTATTAAGTTATTCAAATATAAATCGGCGAAGAGAAATAGATACATATACCATTATATAGATACGCACATATGGATAAACAGACAAATATATACGCATATACAGACATATATAGTCGTACATTTAAATACATACACAATTTTTTAACTCTTGTTTTTAGCGACGTGTCAATTTCTAATTTTCTGATTTAGAGCCAACGTTGAGAAACGTCTATAAACGCTGCATATTGGATACATGTAAGACTGAATTCGTAAGATAACGTGAGCATGGAAAGTTTTAAATAAGACAGTCATATTCCAGTGCATAAACAAATAGATATAATAAAAACATGAAGTAGAAAGAGACAATAATTATAGTTTAGAGAGGACAGAAGAGTTCAGGAGCACATTTATTCAAGACAATGACCAGGATTCCGTCGCCTTCACTCGAATTATGGGGATCAAGTTTTGAAATTATGGTAGAGTGGGAGGTTATGTAAACATCCTTCACTTCTAAGATGGAAGTCAGGTGCAAATAATCCGGACAAGTTAGAGTTGGAGGAGAATCTGCGAGCAAAGCACTCGGCCTTGTCCGCTCTGAAGACCTCAAATTTATTAATTAAAGGAGGTATGGAGGGTTTGCTGTTGTTCAACACTCATTTGCTGAGCCGCCAGTAGTCTTTGGAGCCGAACTTGCGGGTTGCTATACGCTGCTTCATTCTCTCAGCAAACAACATTAGCTTAGCGTCATTTAAGATCCTCCTACATTCATTACGAGCAGAGGCAAATAGGTGCCTATTATGGTGAGGCGCGTGGCTCAGATATAGCCGGAAGTAGTGATTCCTGTGGAGAATAGTGGCAAAACAGGCAGAAGAGAACCAGGGGGATGAATGAGATTTACGACGGATATTCCTGACCGAAATGAAAGCATTGATGCTAGCTTGCATCCAAGGAGGAGACCTCAGAGGCGCAGTACTCAACGGGGAGCTTAAACACTTTTTCCCAAGGAACGTCACAAAAAAATCGCAGAATGTATCCCAGTCTGCTTTTTGATAGCAATAAGAAATTCTGTTGCTAGGAGGTTCCTGGAGGAAGTGGGAGTGGAGAGAAATATTAATAGCAAAGACAGCATGATTGGAAACAAGGGAACAAAGCTTCAAGGCTTGGCAATAGTTAGAGACATAGGTGAAGCAGAGATCTAGCAGAGGAGTGTCTCCTGTACGGATATTGGGGAAGCGCATGGGGAAATACACCACTTGCGTAAGAGATTGACTAATTGTAAAGTTCATGGCATTCATGCCAGCAGGATTAATAACAGTTTTCCAGCTACTTGGCACGATGTGCATTAAAAAAAAATCACCGAACACACATTAGCTAGAAAGAGATGTTCAGTGACGTAAACATTCAGACCATACATATGAACAGTGGAGCCCTTCCTTACAAAGGAAAGTAGCCAGGAATTGAGAAGTCAGTAGAGGGGATTCAGGGGATAAGATTAGTTTCGCAAAGCGCTAGGAGGTCATGCAACTTTTCGTGGAGTCAAGATTCCACGCTGCAAAAGTTGGTACGCTTAACACCTTTGTTTCTTAAGAAGCATTGTTCATTTTTGTGTTGTTGTTAAGGAGAGACCACAAGTAGAGGAGGCAAACGGTCATTGTGCAGGAAGAAAAGCTGCAGCTTAATGTGGCCCCGGATTTGCTCACCGGAAGCGGTTGCAGGGACATCTATCCATGCGCGTCGTGCCACTGGAAGAACCCCGATATGATGCAACTGCTGATCAGAGCAACCACTCTTGACGATACGCAAGAGTTAGGGTTCCTAACTACCAGTCGGGAGCAGCAACTAGAAGACTGCCAACCCGGTACCCTCACAATGAAAAGACGTTGCCACTAATCACCGTATCACAGAAAAATTGCAGGAGAAACAATACTGAAGTCTGAGAAAAGAAAGAGAACCGGGAACCACTTCCTAAACAGAGAACAAGAGATGAACCTCTACTCCTCTTCAGTAAAAGTAGGAGGAGTGTGAACTGGGTGATCGTAAATGTAACTTTTTTTTCAAATTGGGATAGACAGACCCTTTCTAAGTTTTAACTTCAATTAAAGTTCGAAGATCACTTACTGGTTCAGTAGAAAACTTGGAGCAGCACTAACAAACAAAAACCAAACACAGCCCAGAACTGTATGTATATGTATGTGTCGTTGTGCACATATATACGCATTTGATTGGTGTATTTAAATAGTGTATTGATTGGTGTATTCAAATAGGTACACTATTTGACGACACCAATCAAATGCGTAGATATGTACACAACGACACACATATACAGATATATGCCAAGCCCCATACTGTTCACATATTGTTATGTTTGTGTGAGCGCCGGTGGCGAGCGCGCGTGTGTATATGTGTCTGCGTACGTCAATGGGTGTACAAGTGTGTATGTATGTTTGTGTTTGTATGAGAAACGTCACGACGAAAATTTTCCTCCCACTTCCACAAAAACATCAATATATGTAACCCTACATATATCTAAATTTTTAAAAAAATCAGTTTAAATAACAAAAGCGTGAAACCCAGGGTCACAAACTCACACCAATCCAACTGAATATGTTAGCTCTATCACTGATATTGAGCGCTTTCAAATAAGTACCGCATATATATATATATATATATATATATATATATATATATATATATATATATTGTGTGTATTTTGGCAGCATTTTTTCATTAATACAGGTTTCATTGAATAACATAGACAAGTTCTGTCTATTTATTTTGTGTAAGATCCGTTCGTATGATCTGATTAGCTTGATAGTGTTGTCAAGGAAAGACGACAAGAAATCGCAATTATTGTTGATTTTTTTATCAGGTCTGAGCTTTCGGCTTACATAAGCCATTATCAAAGGATGAACATTTAATGTTCAGTGAACATAGAACATTTAAATTATTATTAACAGAGTGGAGTTATACAGAGAAAATTAGACAGGTCCATTTTTTGTGTCGCACATGGCTGTAGGTCGAGAAGGAATGGTGGTAGTGGGTTTTTTGTTCAATTGAGTGTATAGTGGCATGAAGGATTGGTCTGGGAACTGCTGTTACTATGGTGTAGGGGGTAAGTGTCTAATTTTCTCTGTATAACTCCACTCTGTTAATAATAATTTAAATGTTCTATGTTCACTGAGCATTAAATGTCCATCCTTTGATAATGGCTTATGTAAGCCGAAAGCTCAGACCTGATAAAAAAAATCAACGATTTCTCATCGTCTTTCCATGAAACACTATCAAGCTAATCAGATCATACGAACGGATCTTACACACAATAAATAGACAGAACTTGTATATATTATTCAATGAAACCTGTATTTATATATATATATATATATATATATATATATACGAACTAAATATAAAAGTGAACCAAAAGTCGACCGCGGTTTCACTCGCCGGATCGTCATAAGCTGTGTTTCTTTCGAACACAGCTTATGCTTTGTTTGTTTCTTTTTTTTATTCCCCTCTACCCACTTGGTAGTACCTTTTGGGTTTGACGACTAACTTTACCGATTTGTTAGCAGTAAGTTTTCTAGTTTCGGTCGTAATTAGGGCTACTGTTTTGTTGGTACGTTTTACCACACTATATATATATATATATATATATATATTACACACACACACACACACACATATATATATATATATATATATATATGTGTGTGTGTGTGTGTAATATATATATATATATATATATATATATATATGTATGCATAAATATGCAGGTTTCATTAAAAATAACTGACAGGGTGTGATAGTCAAGTATTTTATGTAATTTTTTTATGTGATCTTAAGACTTCTTTCTTTTGAAGACATAAATTATATAAAAATTGTCCAAATGTTTTGTTTATCCGAGCGCTTTCGGTTATACTTTTAACCATTTTCGAGGATGAATTTTAATTTACATGTAACAGAATGTATGTGGTGTTATGCATAATGTGGAGTTTTGGTATGTGTTACGTACCAAACACGGTAAGCATGTTGTTAGCGTGTTCGTAGTCGATGTTATTGAGTGTTGGGATTTTTGTTTTGATTAATAAGGCCTCCATTATTTTTAATCATTTTTTTTTTGTTTTTTGCATGTTGATGACGCCATGATATTTGTGTTGTCAACGAATATATTCTAGATAGGTTTTGGTAGGTTTCCGTATGTGTTAAAATGAGATCGAATTGAGAGAGATATGTAGAGTCAGTTTCGTAGTGTTATGACCGATATAATTACTCGAACCTAACTAATCGAACAGATTTAATATTGCTTTTCCCTATTTCATGCAGGTTCGAATCCTGCAGAAGCGCGTATATTTTCCTAAGATTCATCGGTTATTTAGTCCAGTGGATGTAAATTAATATACTGTTTAACTATAAAAAAAATTCTTTTCAAATATGGGTATGTTTTTAAAAATATTGCTTAAGCAAATTAAAAAATATGTTGGAGCTAATTCATTTTGTAACGGATTTCTTAAAATTTCGGAAATAAATTTTCTTTATTTACATTATGATACGAAACAGGACAGATATGAATATTTCGAAAACTCTGGAAAGATGTGTCTTTAAAACTGTATTCGGGCATTGTCGGATCAGGATGTCCTAAGTGGTCGAGCGGTTAAAACACGTAAGATCTAATGATGGATTTCCCTCCAGGACGTAGTTTCGAATCCTGCCGAGGGACGCATATGCAAGCCAGTAGATATAGGTAAATATACTGTGTAATAAAGAAAAAAATAGAAACACACCATCAACTCAAATGTGGATATCTAGTAAAAAAATTGCGTTTAAACAAATATCTAAACTTATTTTAAATGGAACTTTGTGTGTGTGTCCGTTACTTATAGACTCCAAAACGGCCGAACCGATTTTCTTGAAAATTTACACAGTAGTACTATAAGCGTTTGCGAGTGTTCTTAGCTAGGTTTTGTGTCGAGATACCCCCCAATAAATATCGATAAGCGAAAAAATTAGGTTATAGAAGGAGTGGTCCGATTTTAATCAAATTTGATACACTCATAGACAAAGACATAAGAAACGATATTCAGAAGTTCCAAGGTTGCAGTTCTTATAATGGTGCAGAAAATTATAATATTTATATATATATATATATAAAAGGCAAGATGTTTGTGTGTCTGTTTATCTGCCGGTATGTCTGTATTTTTTTCAGCCCTTTTATTTTAGATTTTGCTTTGGATTTGGCTTTAAGTTGGTATAATTGTAGTTCTTAGTCTCAGCCATGATACCATTTACTCAGAGGACTTATTTATCCTACAAATTCACTTTACGACGAAAAAAACTTGTTTGATATCCATACCAGGAAATCAAAATTTGACTTACATCCATTCATTTTTCTTTCAGTCTACGGTTTCGCTTTAACTGGAAACAACTATTGCTTTTTAGTCTTTCGTGCTAACGTCCAAAGAGTCTGAGCTCTAGAACCATGGATTAGTTTATTAGTTTTAAAGCTTTCAGTACACCCGAGCAACGTCCGGCTATAGTGCTAGTATATATATATATATATATATATATATATATATATATATATAACCCATGTGTAAATATATTTAAATAAGTTTATTCAAATAAACTATGAATGCTTAAGTTTTAATTATTAAGAGAAAAGCAATTATCAAAATATAATTCAACCAGTGGTGTATAAACTCACGTGTATGAAAAAGGGTGGCTCGTCTCGACTCTTGCTCAGATGGTGAATTTTCACAGGAAAATGATATAGTGATTATTGTTTTTTAAAAGTCAGTGTGGTATTCATATACACAACTGATCGGATCGAGGAGAACATTTTCTATATTATTGGATACAATGATGAAATGTTTGATTCCTTTCCAAGCGATAGTGAAGGCAATATAGTTTTAGTAGATTTTAAACCAAACTAAATAACAGTAAACATTTTTATTACTTCGGTTTTTATTTTTTTTATGTGTGTGTGTGTGTGTGTGTGTGTAGAATAATACATACTCATTTTAAAGTATCTAATTGAATATTAGCTCAAAAATAATCTTTCAAATACGACTGTAATTTATACTTTTCGAAATTTTGTCTTTAAAATAATGGTGTGTTTTATACATTCCTACGCCTTATATTTCCAAAAATAAGTTATTAAAACATATTAGCCTTCTCTTATCCAAAGCGAACTTTGACGAACCAGGTCATTGGGACAAACTCCTGAATTCGTATGTAATCAGTCTGACACCCGGTGATAGTTTACATTGAAGTCTGGGTTATATTTTGGTCGGCTTTTTTTGACTCTCATGAAGCAAGAATTGTCTGTGTCAAATAGCAGACAGAATGTGACTGTTCTTGCTTTGTTTTCATATAGCCTTTAAGCAACCACTTCCCTTGCGTATCAGATAAAAGTAATTTGATTTGTATTGTTTTATTTCGGCGTCTGTCCGGTAGGGACTCGGAAACACGATTGACACCAATTTGTGACAGTTTAATAAGAATTCTTTATAACTAATTAACCATTTTCGAACGACCGAAAAGATATCTCACTAGAACCTAGTCTTTTTTTCTGAGCCAGTCGACAAAAATATATAGCAAGAAATTCATTTAACTTGTGTTTTATTACAGCAGTCGTTCGAATACTAACAGAAGTTTCTTCTTCATGTGCTGTGCCCATTCAGGACGTAGGCGATCATGGACTTCCACTTGGCTCTGTCTCTTGTCGCTCTCAGTATTTTACCCTTGGAATTTCTCCCGAACCCCGCTCCGCCATCCAATTGCTCATGCCTATCAAATATTTCTCGCACTGCTGTCTCTCTTTCCTTTTATCCGTTCTGTGAGTATTAAATTCTCCAGGCCATTCTTTCTCATTACGTGTCCCACAGGAACCTCAGCCGTCACCTTTCTGATATTAAGTATGAGTTTTCTGGTTTGCATCCTATCCAACAGCGTTGCTAACGTGCTCAGTCCATGGTATCCTAAGGATCCTTCTGTAAAAACACATTATTGCTGCTTCAAGCCTCACCTTCTTCCTTGATTAGATCGTCCAACATTCACTGCCATACAGAGATCCCGTAGCAATCCAGAACTCTTTTCTTTGTTTCCAATGAGATTTTCCTGTCTCGCAGTATTCTAGTTAGCTTTCGAAATGCGTTTGCCAAATAGAAGATAATCAAATCAAACAGAAAAATTTAAATACCGGTGAACTATTCGAACAGAGGATAGAAAATGCGATATTGAGGTTCGATGACGCATTCGTATGGCCAAAATGCATTCCGAAAACTAATCACAGTCTTAAATGACAGAAAAAAATTCGTTAGAAACAAGGAAAAGAGTATTGAACTGTTATATGATATTTATGTCCTTCTGTATGCCAGCAAATGATAGACAATATTATCAAAGATCAAGAAGAGACACGAAGCAATAGAATACTGGAAAATATTCTCAAAGATGAAAAAGAAACAGGAAGCAACAAAATATTGTTTAATCTTCTCAAAGATGAAGAAGAAACACAAAGCAACACAATACTGTGCAATCTTTTCAAAGATGAAGAAGAAACAGGAAGCAACAAAATACTGTGTAATCTTCTCAAAGACCAAGAAGAGACACGAACCAACAGAATACTGGACAATCTTTTCAAAGATGAAGAAGAAACAAGAAACAGGAAGCAACAAAATATTGTGTAATCTTCTCAAAGACCAAGAGGAGACAGGAAACAACAGAATACTG
Source organism: Ascarosepion bandense (assembly GCA_037127315.1). Taxonomy (NCBI): domain Eukaryota; kingdom Metazoa; phylum Mollusca; class Cephalopoda; order Sepiida; family Sepiidae; genus Ascarosepion; species Ascarosepion bandense. Next base: position 1,669,774 of record JBBBDQ010000864.1, read on the forward strand.
GACAATTTTAACAAAGGTGAAGAAACAGGAAGCAACAAAATACTGTGTACTCTTTTCAAAGAGGAAGAAGAAACAGGAAGCAACAAAATACTGTGCAATATTTTCAAAGATGAAAAAGAAACAGGAAGCAAAAAAATACTGTGTAATCTTTTCAAAGATGAAGAAGAAACACGAAGCAACAAAATACTGTGCAATATTTTCAAAGATGAAGAAGAAACACGAAGCAACAAAATACTGTGCAATATTTTCAAAGATGAAAAAGAAACACGAAGCAACAAAATACTGTGCAATATTTTCAAAGATGAAAAGAAACACGAAGCAACAAAATACTGTGCAATATTTTCAAAGATGAAGAAGAAACACGAAGCAACAAAATACTGTGCAATATTTTCAAAGATGAAAAAGAAACACGAAGCAACAAAATACTGTGCAATATTTTCAAAGATGAAAAGAAACACGAAGCAACAAAATACTGTGCAATCTTTTCAAAGATGAAGAAGAAACAGGAAGCAACAAAATACTGTGTAATCTTTTCAAAGATGAAGAAGAAACACGAAGCAACAAAATACTGTGTAATCTTTTCAAAGATCAAGAAGAGACACGAAGCAACAGAATACTAGTCAATCTTCTCAAAAATGAAGAAGAAACACGAAGCAACAAAATATTTTGCAATCTTCCCAAAGATCAAGAATATAGACGAAGCAACAGAATACTGGAAAATATTCTCAAAGATAAAGAGGAAAGAGGAAGCAACGAAATACTGTGCAATCTTCTCAAAGGCCAAGAAGAAAAACGAAGCAACAGAATACTGGACAATCTTCTCCAAGATGAAGAAGAAATACGAAGCAACAGAAATGAGATACATCAGAAAGATACATGAACCGATCATGTGAGCAATGACGAAGGGTTTGGAAAAAATGCAAACAAAAGGAAAACTTATACTTAATATTAAGAAAAGGCAGTTGAAATTCCGTGACAGGTAAGGAAGTGATGGAAAATCTGATACTCACAAAACAGATTGAGAAAAAGAGGAACAGAAGAATGCAACGTGCGACATATTTGATGAGTTTGTGTACATTGATAGTAGAACAGGTTCCTCCTGCTCGTAGGCAGTGAGGAAAACAGAGTGATAACTGCTAGACAGTATAACCACTTTACTCGTCGCAATAGTGTCCGTGTATTTAAGAGGATAGGAACATACTATTACTGTATATAGGCGGGTATACAACATAGTGGCATCATCGCCTTCCTTGGGGTGAATCAATTTTTAAAAAATGTCACATCGACGACATCAAATTGAGTTAATCATAATTTATTCACATTGATGGATATGGCTGACATGTGCGAAATGCACGTCTCTCCAATGGGAACGGGGTAACTTTGAAACCAGGGTATGTAATATCAGTCAGTTAAGTGCCATACGTGATACACGCTTGGGCGATCATGTCTCGAAAGAAACATGACTGACTGGACAAAAGATTTACCGCAGTAGGTTGCAATCACATTCTGTGCTAGACTGGTTGACATCTAATCTGTTCTGCTATTTAACCTATATATGGAGGGAGAAAAAACGGATTAATACCTTTCCCAAGGGTATTTTCGCGTAAGTGAATGCAAAAAAATTCAATTGGAATTCGAACTCGGCTCTCCGATTTTTCGTTCCAAGCCGATATCCTCTGCACCACAACGCACATCCTTTGGCAAATTTATCGGTCACTAAAAAGTCGGCGACTCGCTGTAACTCTTTCGTCTTATAAAATTATAATTTAATTTAATTTAATTTAATTTAATTGGAGTAGATCTATCTATCGCCCGGTTCACACTCCACCCACGTCTATTGAACAGGTTAAGAGGTTCATCCCTTGTTCCCTGTTTAGGATGTGGTTTCCGGCTTTCTCTTTTCCAATCTTTTCACTATTACATAGCCTCCTGCACATCAGTGGTGTTACCGCCTTGCTCGGGGTGATACGATTAAAAAAAAAAAAAAGACAAAAAACAGGAGAAACGATATGAAAACTACTTCTTCTATCGCTCGCTTAAGCTTAAATCCTCAACCTACTCTGACTCGACGGATTCCACTACGTTCGCGCGGAGGCGGCTGTTTCCAGTTGAATTACTTGCATTCACTTTCGCGCAAATACCCTTGGGAAAGGTCTTAATCCGTCTCTTCCCTCCAGTTATGGGTTAAATAACAGGACAGACTGGGTTCTATAGCCTTGGTCGGCAACCAGTCTACCGCAGAAAGCAATGGCAACCTACTGCGGGATAATCTTCTGCCCAGTCAGTCATGTCTCTTTCGAGACATGATCGTCCAAAGCGTGTATCACGTATGGCACTTAACTGACTGACTCAGTTGTTGCACATTCTTTGTGCCTGTGCATCCGACTAGCACGGGAGTCGTATATGGAAGCTGGCACCTTTTCTGTTACGCTACTCTACTACTGTTGCATGTTCACAATTTATCTTAAGACTTGGAGGAATTTAAAAAAATTATCCCGAGCGCAAAGAGGATAGTAAGAAATGATCAGTAATTAAGTATTACAGTAAAAAACACCCAAACCCTCCAAAAGCTTCCGGTGCGAATGACAAGCAGTACAATAAGCGTTTTTTTAAACCCTACTATACTGAAATAAAAAACAAACAACGCATATCAGCGGAATTAAAATAAAAAATAACGATAATTTACTCATCGCACCTAGTATGTGCCAATAGACACATGCACACATATATGTAAATCCCCGTATACATACGAGTCTAAATATACAGTCACACACCCAGATACATACCTGCATGTGTTTAGATAGATACATGCATGTGTTCAAACATTCGCATGCACGCATACACACACCTGCATGTGTTCATGCACACACGCAAACCTACATGTGTTTTCACACACACACACACACACACACACACATATCTGCATGTGTTTTCAAAGTGGAAAAAATTTGTCAGTATGTAAAGGGCCACACGAAAATTTTTTACACTTTGTAATAGTTGGAGTAGATAGATCTATCTATCGCCCGGTTCACACTCCACCCACATCTATTGAATAGGTTAAGAGGCTCATCCCTTGTTCCCTGTTTAGGATGTGGTTTCCGGCTTTCTCTTTTCCAATCTTTTCACTATTACATAGCCCCCTGCACATCAGTGGCGTTACCACCTTGCTTGGGGTGATACGATTAAAAAAAAAAAAAAATAGATCATTTTAAAATATATTCCCATATATACATAGTAGTGTGCGTATATATGTGTGTGTGTGTTTCTATACACATACGTTACGTATATATATATTTGCATACACATATTTACAATTCCTATCAAAGGTAATGTAGGTTCGATCGTTGATGAGAGATATGTTTTCTTTAATAAGTCTTTCAATGACCTAGACTGGACACCGAGGTGGTGTAATGATTAGCAAGCAAGTCTCGCTAGGATCATTACAATTGAGCAGTGAGTTCGATCCTCACTGGGTGTTCCATTCTTTCGGCCTTGTGCCACATCGAAGCTATGCTTAGCAAATCGCTTTCAATGACCTAGACCGGTGGATCTTCATTTTTATCGTTTAAGAAAAAGGTAATTTACCGAAACAAACCCGTATCCCTCAGAAAATAACGTTTACAGCAGAAAGAAATATTGACGGATTAAAAAAAACAACAACTTTTCATTGCGCATTTACACGCACATATTCAAGGGATGCAAAAAGTATTTGACCTGACCCTTCCCCAGTGTACCTCCCCCCCCCACAAAAAGAAAAAAGTTTTTTTGTGGGTAAGGCTTCTTGGTCGGACAGAAAACATTTTCATATCTTCTTGCATATGTGTATGCTCCCCACTCTCTCTCTCATATATATATATATATATATATATATATATATATATATATATATGCGTGTCAACACACACACATGCGTGTGATATAAAACTTTTGAGTCTACAAAACAGAGCGTGACAATATTCTTGTGTCGGTATAAAACACATAAGTCCCCCCCCCCCTGAGCTTACCAGATGTAAGTCACGAAAGCGTGAAACCACAAGACGATAGTTATTTATTGAAATTCCTGAGTTTTGACCATTTTTCAGTGACACTAGCAGAGCTACCAAAAACTCGCTGACGACGGCTTGTCAAATTTAATGATGCTATTTTCGGTAGTGTAATTATTTGTAAACATACACCCGGAGCCCTTGTTCAGTCTTTTCAACGACTTGGCGAATCACTCCATGCAACGTTTCGATTCCAGCTTGTGTCGGTGTACTCAACAACTGGAAAAGATTCGTCGTACTTTCACAAAGGAACAGAGGTGGCATGAGGAGGGAATACACCACAGCAAGAAATAGAAATGCAAATCCTTTTCCTAATATATTTGGGGATTTCTTTAGCAAGGTCTGGTGGATAAATAAGTGACACCTTGAAACAACTGCGCTGCTTCTGTCACGACAGACTAAAGAACCAGATCGGCTAGCGAGAATTCAAACTTTATATCTATCTTACTCTGTTTGTCTGAAATTGCTCTTACAGTTAACTTTCAGCTATCATCCCATTGCCTATATCTATTTCACAACGTTCATCTTTCTGACTGCTTATCACATTTCCATTAATGGCTTGTCACCCAACAGGTGGTTCCAGAAAAACTACTCATTATTCTGTGATTCGACTTATATAAACCTGTGACAGGAACTTCCTAAGTAAAGCATATTATCATAAGTAATCGAATATGAACTTAGAATGGTACCTATATTATTGGGACGCCAATATAGAAGAAAATATTGCGGAATATTATCTCAATCTTGAATGTTTCGTACATTTAAAACCAGCGATAAAGTCCGTGAGAAATGATCTTTAAAGCGGTCACACACTTGAACCAATATATATATATATATATATATATATATATATATATATATATAAATGTTGGCATCAAGTGAAAACAAACAGAATGTTAGGAATTTCCGGTCACAGGTCTATATTAACGGTCACAGTTGGAACCAGAAAGAGTTTTAAACCACTCATTAATGAAAATGGCTGTTAGAGTTGCAAATCATTTGGTAAGATGTTAACAAGTGGATCGGACCGAGACGTTTTCAACACCTTCGTGTTTCATGTCTTCAACGATTAATAATCAAGAGTCTATACTGATAGCAAACCGCTTGCATACGGTCAGGAATTGAATTCAGCAAATATACAAAAACAGAAGGAGCGTAAGACAAGATGTGTTTTCTCACCGGTTCTATTTAACTTGTACAGCGTAACAATTCTGAAATACTAAAGTAAATTTATTCAATAAAATCGCCATTGACTTTAAGCACGCTCTTCAGGCAACTTCGGAATCACTTGCATCCCTTCTGGACGGTTTCCCTTGTTTAAGTTGGTGAGTGCTATCATAATCCTTGTCTTCAGTTTATCTTTGTTGCTATTAGGAGTTTTGCTAATCTCTCGCTCAACTGCACTCTACACATATTAATCAGGCGGGGTGCAGTCTGGGGAGTTAGATGGTTAGTTGTAACGGGTGATGTGGTCGCAGAAATTGCGAGTTGGAAAATTTCTCTTTGCCCGGATTCTTCATTGAAGGCCAATATGAGATACGCGGATGACACAGTGCTGATTGCAGACACGTAAAGGAAAATGCAGTACGTCCTAAGGAAGTTAGCAAGAGAAAGTGACAAGAAAGGACTGAGCATAAACTTCAACAAAACTGAATGCATGATCATCAGCAAAAAGAAGACCCCAAAATGCCACCTACAGGTTGGGGAAACTAAAATAAAACAGGTAAAGAAATATAAATATCTGGGAAGTTTTCTAACAGAGGATGGAGAGAGTGCTAATATATGTCATCCTATATGGCAACGAATGTTGGACGATCTCTTCAAGGATGAAGGAGAGGTTCGAAGCAGCAGAAATGTGGTTCTACGGAAGGATGCTGAGGATACCATGGACCGAGCACGCGAGCAACGCCAAGGTGTTGGAGAGAATGCAAACGAGAAGAAAACACATACTTAGCACCAGGAAGAGATAACTGAGGTTTCTGGGACACGTAATGAGGAAGGAGGGTTTGGCGAATCTAATACTCACAGGGCAAGGTAGAGGGAAAGAGAGAGAGGGAAAAGTATTAAAAGCGACAAGAGACAGCGGCAAATGGAAGTCTATGATCGCCTAACCCTGAAGGGACAAGACACATGAAGAGGAAGCTTGGCCTCATGTTTTTCACCGTCTTGAAATGGAACGACTACATTGAATCAATAGCTGCATCTACTGCAAGGAATGTTGGGTTACTGTGCCGTGCCAGAAGCTTTTCTCGTCAGAATCTATCTTGCACATTTACAAATTTATTATTCATCCATGCATTGAATACTGTTGGCACATCTGGTCTGGTTTTTTTCCTTGTACATCTTGAGATTCTTGACAAAATCCAAAGAAGACATCTAAAACGTAATCGATCCTGACGAGGTATATCGATTTCATTCACTTTCTCACCGACGTGATGTAGCTTCCAGTCTTGTCTTTTCTACAAATATTTCCATAGCAATTGTTCTGACAAGCTTTTTCCCTTTTGATCCGACTGCATGAATTTAAGCGTGCTGCTGGATTGGCACCTAGGTCCCATCGTTTTATTATTGAAATAGCTAAATGCAAGCGCCACTTCTACTCCAACAGATTCTTTTCTTGCACTTCCCACCTATGAAACCCTTTCCGTTTACTTGCTTTACTGATAACTACACATTAAAAAAAATTATGCAACATTAATCGCCATCTTCTGTCTTCTTGAATCCCGTTAATCTTTTGCCTCTTCATCACCCTCCCTATTTGCAGGAGATTCCGAAGTGGTCTGGAGGCCGGCCGTGAAGTAAATTACAATTTTATTGAATAAATTTACTCTATTATTTCAAGACATCTTTGCATAATTTTGGTAAATATATCTGCCAAAATAAGATGTCAGTGTTATTTTCCTTTTTGCATAATTTAGACGACAATTTATCCATCACATCTAATATATATATATATAAGTCTTTATATTTTAGACATTGATTCATAGACCCATACCTAAACTTGTGTCTTTATCATTTTACTCCCTGTGACCCCAACGCACTAGTGGCATTCCCGCTTTACTTGTAATTAAGATTTTTTTTTAAAATAGTTGTCTGAGATGGGAATAAATTTCTTATGGAAAATGTATTTTTGTATGTTTCTATATTGTCTTGTGTTCTTGGTAAAGGATTTTTTTGTTCCCGTTCTGTTTGTCATTCGATACAACAAACGCTTATAAAATAGCTGTTTTTAGTTCTTTAATTGTTATTGGGTGGAGTTGAGGAAATTTCTCTTTCATCTTATTCAAAATATATTTTTCATTGATAAATTCTTGCATTTGGAAAACAAATATAAAGAATGGGAGAGGAAAAATAAAAATTTAAAGAATAAATGAAGGCATTTTTCAGTGCGCTCACGTCGCTACCGAATGGGACACAAAGTCGAAGTTAAAATGGGTTTAATGGCAATAATGTAGAAGAAATTGCCCACGGCCTCTCGGCACTTCCCCTTTTGGAGACGCCTCAGGCACTTGTATCAGGCTGTAGTCTCAGTCTATATAAACTATACAGACGATGTCTATGATTTTTTATGAGGTGTGGCGTATGATGCTCAGCATAAAGTCTGGTACAAGATACTATGTAAGCTCAGAATAAAGGTTAACATAAGATGCTATATAAATTCCAGAGTATCTAAACTTATTTATAAATGGAACTTTGTGTGCATGTGTGTGTGTGTGTGTCCGTTCCCAATAGACTCCGAAACGGCTGAATCGATTTTCTTGAAAATCTTACACAGTTGTACTTTAAGCATCTGCGAGTGTTCTTAGCTAGGTTTTGTGTCGAGGTAACCCCGATAAATATCAAAAATCGATAATCGAAAAAATCGGGTTATAGAAGGAGTGGTCCGATTTTAATCAAATGTTATACACTCATAGACAAAGACATAAGAAACGATATTCAGAAGTTTCAAAGTTGCAGTTCTTACAATAGTGCAGAAAATCGATTATATATATATATATATATATATATATATATATATATATATATATATATAAGGCAAGATGTTTGTGTGTGTGTCTGTTTATCTCTCTGTATGTCCTTCATATAAATCCACAATCTTTATCCGATTCTCATCAAACTTCACACACATATTCTTTAGGCTGAGTCTGAGCTCCAGGACCATGTATTAGTTTTAAAGCTTTCATTACACCCGAGCAACGCCGGGCTAGTCTGAATTAAATGCTGTCTGAGCTTAAAATAAAATCTGTTTAAAGATGCTATTCAAATTCAAGATTATCTGAATGAAATGCTATATAAGCTCAAAATAAAACTATGCAAATGCAGGATGTGCGATGTGGGGTAATGAATAACGTTTCGGAATGGGAAATCTGAGAGCCGAGTTCGAATCCCAGTCGTGTTCATTACAATCACTTACTCACAAATAATCTTGACAAAAGGGTATTAATCCGTCTCTACTCCTTCAAGCTATGGACTGAATATCAGGACAGATTGTGTTCTATAACATTAGTTGGCAACCAGTCTGTCGCAGAAAGAATTGGCAACCTACTGCGAGAAAATTTGCCTAGTCAGTCTCGAAAGAGACATGATCGCCCAAGAGTGTATTACATGACTTAATATATCTGACTTAAGATGTTATATAAATTCAAGTTGTCCGATTTTAAGATGCCATGTGAGATCAAGATAGGTGATTTAAAATGCTGTATTTAAGATGCAAAATAATGTCAATTACCTTTTAATTATGAGGACCGCATTCTTCAGCTCGGGGAACCTATTTGTAGATTCATAAAAAGTCGACCAAATCAAAGAACAAACAACGCGCATGGGCAAAATAAAAATATAAAATGGCGACAATTTACCCATTGAACTGTGTGTGTGTGTGTGTATATATATATATATATATATATATATATATATATATATATATATACACGTTTCATTGAAAATGGCAGATAAGGTATTATGATTAAGCTTTTTATATAATTTTTTCGTGTGTTCTTATGATTTTTTTTCTTTTCAAAACTAAAACTATATAAGTATTGTTCGAAGATTGTTTTCGAGCGCTTTCGGCTATATTTTTAGCCATTATCAAGGATGAATTTTGTTTTACTTGTAACTAAATATGTTTAAAGTTTATGTATATAGAGTCATGTGTTTGTTATGTTCTGAACACGGTAAGCACATTGTTACCGTGTTCATAATTTACATTATTAAGTGTAGGCTTTCTCTTTTTTTAGTTGTAATGCCTCTATTATTTTAATCTTTTTCATGTGAATGATGATGTTATGTCAATAAGTAAGTCACGGTAAGGTCCTGGTAGATTTTCGTATGTTTTTAAATGAGATCGAATGGAGCTGTGGACTGAAAGGTGCAATGTCAATCTTCTTGTCAATTTTGTGGTAGTGTGACCAATGTGTGTGCCACATCGAAGCAACGCTTGGAAAATCAAATCTCCGAAACTTCGTCGTTGCTTACACTTACAGTCTAGACTAATATCAGCATTCCACTGTAAAACCACATTTCTGTTGCTTCGAGTCTTTCATTCATCTTTGAGTATCATATATATATATATATATATATATATATATATATATATATATATATATATATATATATATTAGTGTTGAGTAATGATAATGTTTGGCGCTAAGATTGTTGTTTTTTTTTTAAAGTATTTTTACTGATAAAAGATATTTTGGCAAGAAGGGTTTTTATCGTAAAGTGCTCGATATCGGAGTAGAGAGATAACGTTATTAGTTTTAGTGCAAAAAAACTTTAATTGACCAGATTCATGTCGACTTCGAAGTTTCGTGAGGACACCGTTATGATACCCTCACTTATCGGGGCTGGTGTGCTTGTTCTAGCTTTCATTTAACAGCATTAAAATCGAATAAAACTAGCAAATTACGCGTGGAAATTCAAATAAAGAAATGGCAAAGTCCCTCATGTAACTTGGAGCATATTAAAATATGCCAGACCTTGCAACAATGGTGATGTCTGCAGACTGTGCCAAGAAGAGAAGTTAGCCATAGTATCATTTCCAGAACGGGAAAGGTTACTAAATGAAATATCCGAAATAATGTCTAGATGTAAACACATCAGAAAATATATTTTAGGATCATACAAACCCGGATGAAAATGTTTACAATTCTTGACTAGCACTTCCCTTATTTTAAACTTCCGGTTATGTCTTCTAAAAGTTTCTGTTATGCACTCGAAAAAAAAAAACTTTTGAAAATCAGTTAATATAAAACACCTGAAGATACCGAAAATCAAGGTTACGTAATCGACTGAATTCCGAATTCATATATACATGTCACCTTTCTGATAAGAGTACAATTAAACAACATTTCCTCAGAACATAACCATGTAGGTAATATCAGACAGATTTTAGTCAACAATACAATAATCCTTACTCATACACACAGTAAAAAGAACCTTCAGATATTGGAGGCCATTTACATTAAATCCAAACAACCCACACTTAATAAAATCACCTTTAAACCTGGTCATAACACATTATATTGCATTTGAATACATGGTTCTGTTGTCATTTCTCGCTATCACGCGGTGTGACGTCATAGAACCGCATTGCAAATTTGCGAACTGCCTTTGTTATTTTTGGTAACTATTGCCGTTGCCTATCGGAGTTTTATGTCAACACAAATAAAATCGTCGGTGATGGTGGATGTTATTGTATTACCGTCTTAATAACCTCTCTGAAGATGGCTCAAGTGAGCCGAAAGCTTAGAACCAAATTAATAAAAAATTATCCTAATGTTGGAGAATTTTTGTATTTATTTTCAACTGAAATTAAAGACAAAATACGACGTTTAAAACGGCTCATGATTAAACATAATAGACATTCATTGTCTCTTATATTTAACAGTATATGTTTAGAAAAAAATATATATATATATATAAAGCGATCTGTGAGTTTGTGTGTGACTAATCTCTGCACGCCTACATTTCTTCTGAGGATATCTACAGGGAAGCCAGGTCGACACATACTTTTTGAGTTTAAGTTTAGCAACTTTCCCTATCGCACTTTTTGGCCAATGGAGCCGATTTTTTACATTTGCTCCATAAAATATCTAAGATGGTTGCTAGATTACGTCACAGAAATCAAATCACACGTGTAATTTTGAAAGAAATATTTAAAAAGCAAAAATGTGTTTTTTCAAACAAAAACAAAATATGTAAAAAAAAGAAATGTGCCAATGGTTAATTTAATTATGTAAGTCTTTTTTTTCAGTTCTAATATTTCATACTTCAGAAAATAAAATTTGAAAAAAAAAAGAAAAGCTTTTTTTTCGCTAAATATTTCATGCAGGAAATCAATTGTCTGTATTTCGTGTGGCATTAATGTAACTTTTTCCTCTAAAAGTAAATGACATCTTTAAATATTCTTCAAAAATTTCTGAAATTCATTTAGTCAACAAAAATGTAAATATTTCCCCCCGTAATTTTGAAACAAAAACAAACGCAATGTTGTTTACAATGTAACAAAACATCAACTCACGTTTACGCAAAACAAAAAAAAAAAGATTTTTTTAATGAAATTTTTGAACAATTTTTAAACAACAATTTTTTATATAATTATTTTTTATATAACCGAGTTTTAAGGCGACGACTACAAGCGCTCGGAAATCGCAACACGCTGCATTAATAATCTAATTAAAAAATGTTCTGAGTTGCACGGGAAACGCCGGGCTATGATGTGATATATATATATATATATATATATATATATATATATATATATATATATATATATACTATGGGGTGGTCCAAAAAGTAGGTGAACGGTGAGTGGAATAGGTTTATGTATCGGTTATATTATTACAATTGTGTTGATTATAACTATGGTATTTGTACTATATTATTTAAAATTGTATAACTAAATTTAGATAAGTTTAATCTTTCAAGAAATCAATACACAAAGAGACTTGTGCAAAAATGTTTGTCGAAGCGTGAAAGGTACACTTCAAGATCGTGTATATTGTGATGGACTACAGTTCACGTACATTCGCTGATAAAATTTAAGCACCTTTTTGTTATTGTGCACAAAAAAGTTTAATTGTCAATGTGTTAATTGTATTAGTAAATATCATTACATATTTTTTCTCAAAATAAATGTTATCATTTACTGTCCATCTACTTTTAGACCCCTATATATATATATATATATATATATATATATATATTAGTCATCCACATACAAGCCTGTTACGCTGTATCACAGCTCATCAGTGTGACTAGACACATCCACTTGCTTCTGGCCGGGATCGAAACTCGACCGATTTGGTGTCAGTCGGATCGGAGTCGCTACTTCCTAAGTCATAGGCGCATGGAATGAAAGAAGGGATATATATGTGTGTGTGTGTGTGTGTGTGTGTGTGTCAGTGAGTGAATTATGTAATTTCTGATAACCCAGGAGGCTTTTAACCGAAGTGTTTTGTCAGAAGAACCAAATACGAGTGAAGAAATAACATATGTAGGTTAAAGTCGATTAAAAAAAAAAGCTCTCTAGGACTTCCTGCATTTGATTAAAGATACATGAGCAAAGTCACAAATTTAAGATGCTGGTGTTTTGTATGGACCCTTGAGAAAACACATTTTATTGATTTGGTTACAGATGACGACCAGAAAACGACTTGCATTTTTTGTCTTTTCCCCACCTTTTTTTTTTTGGCTTGTGGTAACTTAAGCGATAATTGTCATGCAATATCACTTCTATATAGTATGGAATGTTGTAAATTATTTTCCTCACAGATACAAAAAAAAAAAAAAGACTTTGGGCAACAGAAATATCGTTCTACAGTAGGATGCTGAGAATACTATGGAATGAAACGAACATGTAAGTAACGCGGAAGTTTTAAAGATAATGAAAAAACAAAACATGTATGATTATAATCCAAAAGGGGCAGTTTATATTTCTATGAAATAATTAGGATACAAAGGTTGGTGAATTTAACATTCACAAGGTATATTGAAGGTAAAAGAGATTAACCTAAGCTTGTTGAAATGAACGACAGAACAAGTAGTAAGAGTCATTGTGAAACAGTAAACTTTACAAAGAGCAACAAAGATTAGGAAGTCGTAGAGAATGATAACTGCCCATATTATAGATGGAGACGGAACAATGAAGAAGAAAAATTAAAGTGAATAAAAATTTGCGAAAAAGGATTCTTAATTGTTTATTTTATAATTCATATCAATAATTAATTTAGTGACAATAAAAATATATATTGTAAAGCAACTATATATATTTGTTTGAACATTATTTTTAATCTATACTCGTCCTGTTATTTAACCCATAACTAGAAGGAATAGACGGATTAATACCTTTCCCAAGGGTACTTACGCACAAATACCCTTGGGAAAGGTATTAATCCGTCTATTCCTTCTAGTTATGGGTTAAATAACAGGACATATTGGGTTCTATAGCCTTAGTCGGCAACCAGTCTACCGCAGAAAGCAATGGCAACCTACTGCGGGATAATCTTCTGCCCAGTCTGTCATGTCTCTTTCGAGACATGATCACCCAAGCGTGTATCACGTATGGCACTTAACTGACTGACTGACTGATTCGTATTTGAGTAGATCTTCTGTTTTTAATCAAACAGTATATTTATATATTTATTTCTACCGGCATGATTATTTTCGATAAATTTTGTTACGAAAACCATTAACATAAAAAATACTAATTAACATAAAAAATTGCAATATGAACTTTAGTAAAAAAATGGTTACTGAACATTAGGTTTATAAGTCACAGAAATTCAGTTTTTCTTCAGTAGATTTAGACGGTGGTTAGTTCCTGTGACTTGACCCAAAGAGTTGTGAGTTCAATACAAGGCTACTACAAGTGGTGAATAAGTAACTTAGAAAAAAAACAGTTCCTGACTACCAAAAGAAGCTCTACGCAAGGAAGAAGAATGATATACCCCGGTGATTGTAATAGAGGGTTTAGTTCGAAATTCCTAACACCTGATGAAGGCCGAAGTGTACAACGGCTGAAACGTCGTACAAATGACAACAAAGATGAGGACAAGAGTCCGAAAAATGTAGTGTAGGAAACAAAAGGCTTGTAAAATATTTCCAAAATAGTTGAGTGGACAATTCTGAAAAATCCAACAAATCAAACTATATTGTTCTACCCACCAACTTTATCACAGCTATAAATGAAAAGAATTTATGTATGCTTATCAAATTTGTTACAAATCTTTTTGTTTTAACCGTTTTACCTCAAGCAATGCGAGACCACTACTAGTATGCAGCGGGTTACTAAGAGAAAAGACTGGGTACAAGGCGTATTGAAGAAAGGATAAACAATGAATGGGATTAAAAAAGAAAGAAGATGGCAATTGACGTTGCATTCAAATTTTTGGAATATCAGGGAAGCAAGTAAACGGAAATAAGTTTTACAGTGCGAGAAAAGAAACTATTGGAGTAGAAGTGGTGGTTAAATTTGACTATTTCAACGGTAAAAGAGTGAGACCTAGATGCCAATCTAGCAGCACGCTTAAATTCAGGAGGAAGGGGCACCAGGGGAAAAGCTCATCAAAGTAGTTGCCATAAAAATATTTGTAGAAAAGACAGACAAAAGCCACGCCACGTCGGTGAGAAAGTGACTGATCGAGATTCCAAGTCAGAACCTACTGCATTGCAGATCCTTCTTTGGATCTATGTTTTTGTGCTATTTTTTTCTTTTGTTATTTTGTTATATTTAAAACTAGTACCAATCGCTTTGCCGATGGGAAGATGATCAAATTTCATATCTACATTATTTGTTCCCTTAAAATTCTACTTTTATCATAAAATATATCCAATTTAAATATAAAAGCTATAAAATTACTTCAAAGGACCACACATTTCGACTTCTACTCTTTTTTCTGTTATTCAGTGGCTCTTGCTAGTCGGAAAGTGAAATTAGTTCTCGAGACACAGATGGCCATTGCAATTTCACTTAAATTTTTCGATTAGCAATTCCGAGACATTATCTATTACTCCACCCTCATATCTAAGCTTACGGCACCTGGTATTTCCAAACGGACACCAATCTAGATACTGACCAGGCTCGACGTTGCTTAACACCGCCGATTGTATATTAACCATGTTTTAGCGTGAAGTGGCCGTAAGCCTTAATGTGGTATTCTTAAGCAGTCATCCACCTAGGTACTGACCAGTTTCAACGTTGCTTAACTTCGGTGATTGTACGCGAAGCGGAGTTTCAACGTGATGTGGTCGTAAGCCATAACTCCAATACGTACCAAGCTTACAGCACCTAGTATTACCAAGTGGTCACTCATCTAGATACTGACTAGGATCGACGTTGCTTAACACTGCTCATTGTACATGAACCAATGTTTTCACGTGAAGTGGCCGTAAATCTTTATGATGGTCTTCCTAAACGGTCATCTATCTAGGTACTGACCAGGTTCGACGTTGCTTAACTTCAGTGATTGTATGCGAACCAGATTTTTAATGTGATATAGCCGTAAGCAGTTCCAGATTGGCTACGTTCCATAGCAATTCCTGGTTGACGTGGTTTCAGTAAACGATAAAGTTC
Organism: Ascarosepion bandense; assembly: GCA_037127315.1. Lineage (NCBI taxonomy): Eukaryota > Metazoa > Mollusca > Cephalopoda > Sepiida > Sepiidae > Ascarosepion > Ascarosepion bandense. The sequence continues at coordinate 1,685,389 of JBBBDQ010000864.1, forward strand.
TTATTTATACTAGTGACTCCGTAAAAACTGATGAATATAACATAATTTCTGAGACACAACACTTTGACAATTTAGTCAGAAAGTTAATTAATAAATTAATTAATAATAATGATAACATCCTGAAATAATATGCAGACTTTAAAACTAAGTCACATATCATATGTCTATATACCACCCCAAGAGGCTCTTGTTTAACAGTGGTGAATGGCAAGGAAGAGACACCGCTGTTCGTACGCATTAGACTCTTAACTTTTCCCAGATGTGACCAATGCAAAAATAAATAAATAAATAAATAATGAGATTAGTTAAACTTCTTATGGAAGCAAAATAATTTATTATTTGCTCAAATTATAATTGGAATATTATCCTGACTTTTTGGTTGTTATCAAAGTTTCAGCCGTTGTGCCCTCCGGCCTTCTTCAGGTACATATCGATCTGGGTACAGATTGTTTTGGTTGTTTTTTTGTGTAGCTGCAAATCAACACGTCTGTGGGTTATTTAATGCCAAAATTTAAATATTTTGTACGCAAATAGTTAATCTCCAACAATATTTTGTACATACGTTTGTCCTAAAAATATAAAAATATGTTTTATAGATTGTTTGGATTAGTTACTTGTTAACGGTATTGCAACACGTAATTGCATTGCATGTGGAAAAATATGATAATATAATATTGCATGTGGAAATATATAATACTATAATATTGCATGCGAAGAAAAAAATGTAATCCTAAGTTTAGTACGACGGAGCGAAATACTAGTGGTATTATTAATTCTGCAGATTATTGGAAATCGCAATATGAATAGAGGAAAATAAGCCAAATAGATGATAAAATCGTTTATTGTCTATCACAATATGAGTTAAGTTGAAAAATATATATTGCAAAAGTCGAAATATTGCAGACTGAAAATATTGCTGAGAAGAGAGTAGCAAAATATATTTTTCGTATACAGAAGTTGATCAGACGAGGTCATCATTGGCCGCCATTGTGTAACTAAGAAAGACACCATTGGAAGCCTTGGGTTTTTACGGCCGGTGGAAGTGAAAAGTATAGGTAGCCAAAACACGAATGTCGAAAACATTTGATGAGGTTAAAGGTCAGATCCTTGATCTCCGAATTCACTGAGAAAAGATTTGTAAATTTGAAAACTTGAAAAAATAAATGATGTTATTGGGAAGTAGAAGAAAAGAAATTATGTCAATAGAAATATTGTTACTTCATTGGTTAAACCAAGGGAATGATATAGCCCCACCTCAAAATGTGGAGGCGGAACTAATTTAATTGAATAAAGGCATGGACACCCATTGTCCGTCATGCACCTCCCAAGAAAATCCGAGACATGCATAAAAATAAGGCCTCGAAGGGCCAAAATCACTCGCTCGCTCGACACCCGGGAGAAGAGTGACACACGCACTCACTTGAGAGTTGGAGTTCAATCGGTTCTCTAGAGATGTAACGACTGAGGGCATGAGGTTACCAACTGGGAGCCATGCCGTTGGGTGCCAGACAGTGACGGTTACCACACCGAGGGGGCCAACCGTAAAGACAGTGACGGTTGCCTCCGATAGCTCATGACTGAAGATGTAAAGAAACGTAGAGAAGCCTGCCACCGACTGACTTAAAAGAGTAAAGTCAAATAACGCGCCTCCGATAGAGTCATGACTGCAGATACAAAGAAACAGAAAGAGCCGAGAAGATTGGTTGCCGCGCCGAGCTAAGGAGACAAGACGAATCTACCGCCGCCGACACAAACCCAACTTCGGCTGTTTCCGTAAGGCTTCGGTCAAAAGCCCTGATAAGACTTAGTTTTGAACTGTCAAAACTTAAAGTCTCCGATTGAAGTGAACAAACATTCTCAAACAAAAGGTTTCGCTCCGTTGTAAGAATAGGAATTCGACGACTGTTATATTCTATTTTCTGTTTTTTTTTTTTTTGTTTTGTTTTTTTATATAAAGACTTCCGCAACATATCCAAGCGTCATCGGATTTATTTATTTTTTCGGTGCCGTTTTTTTTTATTGACCCAAGTGTGCACGCATGTCCGGTCTGGTTTGAAGTGGTGAAGATACGGCTAGCGGGATTTCAACGTGTCTTCTTTGAGATCAAAATTCACAGCTTCGGCAAGGAAGAACACCGTTGTAAGAGACGACTCGAAGACCAGCTACTGTGACAAGGCCATCACGACTAACGACTCGACTCAGGGTCCGGAAGTCGTCATAATTGGTTTCCGTGACCAGGTTAGAAACAGACAGACTGCGCGTGTTACAGACAGGTTTCGTAACCAGATTAGACACAGGCGGACCGAACGCGTTAAGGTATATCAACATTTAGGGGGTTATTTAATGCGAAAACCTAAAGGTTTTCTACGAAATTTAATGGTTTCAACTACAAATATTTTGTACATACATCTACCCTGAAAGTATACAATTATATTATTTAGATATATAGGTTGCAGATTATGTATTACTGGTAATTTTACTATAAAACTGTATTTTATACATTATGTGCGTTGTGGTACAGTGGATATCGGCTCGGAACGAGAAACCGGGGAGCCGAGTTCGAATTCCAGTTGAATCCATTGTATTCATTTACGCGCAAATACCCTTGGGAAAGGTATTAATCCGTCTCTTCCTTCAAGTTATGGGTTAAATAGCAGGACAGATTGGGTTCTATAGCCTTGGCTGGCAACCAAGCTACCGCAGAAAGCAATGGCAACCTACTGCGGGATAATCTTCTGCCCAGTCAGTCATGCCTCTTTCGAGACATGATCGCCCAAGTGTGTATCACGTATGGCACTTAACTGACTGACTGTATTGTAACTTGGCTATAAAAATGTGTTACTACAGGTCATTTTTCTTAGAAATATCTTGCTGGTATATTTACCATATTGTATCTATACTCTCTTAGTGAACTATCAAAATAAAAACACTATTTTCTCATAGATGGGATCTTAACAGGTGCTACTACCCCGGGTCAGGGTGGACCTGGCAACAACGGCAATCAAGGCGTGGTTTCACGATCCTCAAAACTTCCAATCTCTCAATCAGAGGCCTTGCTGTTGAATGTAGTTTATTGTCATGCCCAAGACAAGTAATCTGCAAGAGATTCCGAAATTAACATTTTATTTTATCTACGGGACAATGGTCTATTGAATTAAAGCGTTGGCTCGGGAATTTGGTGACATAGTGGTTGTGAGTTCAGTCCCGTGTTAGGCAGTGCGTATTTGCACTTTTGAAAACGAGCGAGCAATAAAAATCAGAACTAGACAATGTTACACGACAAGAGGGTAGGACTTGGGACCCTGCCCTTAAACAAATCCCAATGAGACTTTCTCCGTCAGGGAGGAAGCCGGCTCAACCCGACTAGGGTGAATGCTGCATACATACATACATACATACACGACAAGAGCAGGGGAACGGGAACAATCTATCACTTTATTTCATATAAAGTGTTCAGCTCGGAATTCTCTGTAGGTTACCCAGATCGATATGAGGAAGACCGTAGGACAACATCCGAAACGTTTTGGGGACAACAGTCCGAATATAGATAGTGTTAAGATAACTCCCAGAAATTAAGACAAAAATGTTTAAGATACACGTTACTTTTCATGGTTACATGCATTTGGGTTGAGTTATTTTAAAAAGGGAAATTAATTTATGTCTGAATTTCTAGGATAAGTATTCATCATTATTTACATAATTAAGAGTTGCACTAATATCCTAAACTTAGTTGTCCAAAGACATGGGCAGTGAGACAAGAACTGTCTACCACCTTAAATTAAATAGAGGGTTCAGTTTTGAATTTCCTGTAGATTACTCGGGTCGGTATACTCCTGATGAACAGCAGAACAAAAAAGATAAGAACAATAATCCGATTGTAAATAATGTGAACAGTGAAATTAATGTTAACCGGATTATAAATCAAAGAGTCCTTACTAAAAAAAGAAATATTTCCTGACAGGAATCGCACATGTATTCAGTTTTTTTTTTTTTTTTTTTTCATCAGCGAAATCATCCTCTGAGTCGAATTACCAATTAGACTACAAAAAACTATAGCAGTTATTAGGTCGGGTGATATTAATTAGTTATTAGGTCGGGTGATATTAATTAACGGTATTAATATTAATAGGATATGCGTTGTGGTGCAGTGGATATCGGCTCGGAACGAGAAATTTGGGAGCCGAGTTCGAATTCCAGTTGAATGCCTTGTATACACTTACACGCAAATACACTTGGAAAAGGTATTAATCCGTTCCTTAAATAACAGGACAGATTGGGTTTTATAGCCTTGGCTGGCAACCAAGCTACCGCAGAAAGTAATGGCAACCTACTGTGCGATCATTTTCTCATTTCGAGACATAATCGCCCAAGCGTGTATCACGTATGGCACTTAACTGTCTGATATTAATTCCGCTATTTAAAATAGCAGAGATGTCAAATAAAAAATGTCCTCCCACAAAAAATATTGTCTACAGAAATGAGAAATAATATCAGATCAAAAATTCCATTAAAAAGTTAAAATTTATTGCTAATTCGTTAGCAAAATTTGGACGAGGATTTAATAACTCAAGCCACATTTATGTCTCCAAATACGCATGAATTAATACATAGCAGTATAAGAAAAATATAACTGTTTTGTTAAAATTTACAATAAAAAAAGTTCTTATATAAAGATTCAGCCAAAAATAAATGTATATACTATTTAGGAAAGGAAAAGATATAGATATTTTACAATTAAATTTGTTCAAGCATTAATTCATATATTTCGAGATGAATACAAGTTACCTTTGAACTCTAAAAACAAGAGACGCTCAACATGGTAACCTTTAGCTTCCAGACATTTATTAGAACTGCAAACTACTGCTCGAGCAACGTTGGGAAAAATGTCTAGTGGGATTGCTGCACATGTATTTTCATTTCTACTTCTATGTGCCCTGTCCCTTCAGGACGTAGGCGATCATGGCTCTCCACGTCTCCCTATCCCTTGTGGCTCTTAGTATGTTTGCTCCTGTTGTTCCTGGCAACCCCCGTTCCGTCATCCACCTGATCAGGCCCTGCAAATATGTTATCCGCTGCCTTCCTCTGTCTCTCCTTCCTTCTATCTGTCCAGTCAGTATCAGGTTCTTCAGGCTCTCCTTCCTCATTGCATGTCCCAGGAACTTCAGTTGTCTCTTCCTGATGCTCAGCATCAATTTCCTTTTTGTTACCATTCTTTCTAACACCTCGTCGTTGCCTGTATGCTCAGTCCACGATATCCGTAGCATCCTTCTGTAGAACCACATTTCGGCAGCTTCCAGTTTTGTCCTCATTTCCGATGATATTGTCCAGCATTCACAGCCGTATTGAAGAACTGACGTCACGTAGCAGTCTAGCACTCTTTTCTTCGTTTCTATTGAGATTTTCCTGTGTGTTAGTAGTATTTACTTGTTTTAAAAGATATCCAACGTGCGGAGTAGTGCAGTGGAAATCGGCACGGAACGAGAAATCGGACAGCTGAGTTCAAATTTCAATCAAATTCATTGCATTCACTTACTCGCAAATACCCCACGAAAAGGTACTAATCCATCCCTCCAGTTATGGGCCAAATAACAGGACAGATTAGGTTCTATAACTCTGGTTGGCAACCAGTCTTCCGCAGAAAGTAATGGCAACCTACTGCGGGATAATCTTCTGCCCAGTCAGTCATGTCTCTTTCGAGACATGATCGCCCAAGCGTGTTTCACGTATGGCAAATAACTGACTAAATGCAATGCCATCTACCAAGAAAGCATCTTACAACAGTAAACAGTGTTGATAAAACAACTACAAAGGGCAAGTTTTTTTTTCTTTTTTGAAGTGGGCATAAATTTTTGGCGGAATATATATATATATATATATATATATATATATATATGTGCAATTTGTTATATCTATTATTTATATATTATATATGCGCAGTACTTATTTGAAAGCGCTCAATATTATGTGTATGTGTGTCTTTGCGCACGTCAATGGGTGTACAAATGTGTATATATGTCTGCGTCTGTCACGACGAGAAATTTTTCTCCCACTTCCACAAAAATACACCAATATATGCAGCCCTACATATAGCCAATTTTTTTAAAAACATTAATCAGTTTGTGTGACGATCGCAAGAGCGTGAAACTCAGGGTCACAAACTCACACCTATATATATATATATACTGGGCTCTCGATAGAAATGGCGAAGCTCGAGCTGTTGCCCTGGATACTTCCAAAGCGTTTGATAGAGTCTGGCACGCTAGCCTTCTGCGCAAGCTACACGTCTATGGTGTCACTGAACGCGTGTTTGATTTGATCCAATCGTTCCTATCAAACGGTATCATGAATTTCGATTTGAAAGGGCATTCCTCCAGATTATTTCACACGAACTTAAGTGTCCCTTAGGGCTTTATCCTTGGTCCAAAACTGTTTCTGATCTTCATCAACGATCTCCCTAATGTAATCAAATCCTAAGTAAGAATTTACGCTAACGACACAACTAATCACTCCCGCCTCAGTCAGAAATCTGCCATGGCGGACAAAGATAACCTCTCTGCTGATCTTGAAAAAGAACTTCATTCTGTGTTGGTGAAGAAATGACTCGTAAATTTTAATGCTTCCAAAACGAAGCTGCTAACCGTTAACCGCCATAGACAGTTCCTCTTGCCGAACATCAGCATGTATCCAGCTAGTCTCCCCGAAATTAATACACTGCGCCTCCTCGGCCTCACCCTCTCAGCCGACATAAAGCGGAACGACTACATTTAATCAATAGTTAAATCTACTCCTAGGAAGTTTGAGTCACTTTGTCGGACCAGGTATCTTTTCTAGCCTGAATTCTGGTCGGGCGCCTCTGTTATTCATTTTGGGGTTCTCGACAAGATACTGAAGAAAAACCTGCTATGTAATCCATTCCGACTTAGCAGCTCAAACCCAGTCACTTTCTCACCAACGGGGTGTAGTTTCCTATTTAGATGGCTTCTTCTCCGACGAGCTTAGTTCTTTGGTACCCTCTCTACATGAATTTACTCGAACAACCATACTGGCAACAAGGTCTCACTCTTTTACAGTTAAAAAAAAAAAAGAAAAAATGCAGCCGCCATTTCTAATCTATCAGCTTCTTTTCTCGCACTTCCGCTTGTGGAGCTCCACTTCCGTATACCTACTTTCCTGATAGCTACAATTTTCAAGAGTTTAAATGCAACATCAATTGCCATCTCTTATCCCACTGATTCTCATAATTTTCCAATCCTTTCTTCAACACCCCCATATCTTGTTCTTCTCCCTTTTCTCTCAAGCAACTCTCTTCATACCAGTATTCCAATCCTTTATTTAACCATTATCTGACACCCAAGTAACCAGTTCCAACTTCTCTTCACTTTCCTCTCAGGCAAACAGTCACTCCTCTTATGTAGCCCCTTGCACAGCAGTAGTAATACTGCCTTTCTTGGGGTGTAACATTTATAACATACGCATACTACACATACGTACACACACAATAATCATCCGTAGACTGAAAGAAAAATGAATGGATGTAAGTCAAATTTTGATTTCCTGGTATCGATATCAAATAAGTTTTTTCATGGTAAACTGAAGGCTAAATAAGTCCTCTGAGTAAATGGTATCTTGGCTGAGACTAAGAACTACAATTATACGTACTTAGAGCCAAACCCGAAACAAAACTAAAATAAAAGAGCTGAAGAAAATACAGACATCCAGGCAGATAAACAGACACACACAAACACAAACATCTTGCCGTTTATATATATATATTATCGATTTTCTGCACTATTGTAAGAACTGCAATCTTGAAACTTCTGAATATCGTTTCTTATGTCTTTGTCTAAGAGTGCATCAAATTTGATTAAAATCGGACCACTCCTTCTATAACCGATTTTTTCGATTATCGATTTTCGATATTTATCGCGGGTACCTCGACACAAAACCTAGCTAAGAACACTCGCAAACGCTTATAGTACAACTGTGTAAATTTTCAAGAAAATTAGTTCAGCCATTTCGGAGTCTATAAGTAACGGACACACACAGACACATAGACAAAGTTCCATTTATTAATAAGTTTAGATACATACACAATAATCATATATATATATATATATATATATATATATATATATATATATATATATATATTACTGTAATGGTTGTTACAATGTTTTTAAATTCATAGTATCACTACACAAAAATTTTCTCATGTTTTGAAGCCAGCCCATTATGTTGTGGCTTCATCCTCAGGTGATTTTTTTTAGAAATGAGAATTATCCAGTTGAAAAGACCGTTTATTTGTGTTGGATTTGTTATTTTTGGGTGTTAGAGGGGTTGGTCTGTATTTTGAGTTCCGTTGACCTTTTTACTGGTCTTAGGGTCAAGTGTTTATTTTTGGTAGAGTTCATGATAGGGTAATCTATTAATCTTGAAAGGGCTGGTGGTGCTGGCGCCTTTGGTTTAGGGGTTGGTAGGTGTTGTTTTGTTTTGGGGTTGGTTTCTCCTTAATTTAATGGATGTTATTTTGTATTGGAGTGTGTGCTTTTTTTTGTTTTTTTTAATTTTTTTTGTTTTTTATAAAATATATCTTTCAAAAAAAATATTTTATAATATTCCATAATATTAAGCTATTTTATAATATTATAAAATATATTTTATAATATTTAAGAAATATATTTCTTTTATAAAATCTATCCTTTATACAACATATTTTATAAATATAAAGTATATTTTTTTTTATTTATCTACTATTCTTTTGCAACTGCATTATTTTTTTTATAAAATATTTTTTGAAAGATATATTTTATAAAAAATATATTTATATAACTTTAAACATATATATGTATATATATAAATATATATATATATATATGTATATATAACTTTAAACATACATACATATATATATATATATATATATATATATATATATATATATATATATATTCATATAGATAGGTGTGAGTTTGTATCCCTGGGTTTCACGCACTTGCGATCGTCAGACAAACTGATTAATTTTTTTAAAAATTGATTAATTTTTTTAAAAATGGTAGGGTTGTGTATATTTGTGTATTTTTGTGCATGTGGGGGAAATCTGTCGTCACTACAGACGCAGACATTATATATATATATATATATATATATATTTGTACACCCATCAACGCGCGCAAGGTCACATACACACACGCTCACTGAGGCTTGCATAAAACATACACATGCGAATCGTGCGGGGTTCGGTATATATATATGTATATGTGTGCTGTTGCGCACATACATACGCATTCGGTTGGTGTATTTGAATGGTGTAGCGATGTTGACGCGCGGACAGTTGTTGATTTCTCGTACGTACATATGTACTTTTGATCGGTTCTGTGTGAAACTATGATAGGTAAGAATTGCTATTATTTTATTTAAGGCTGTATTGTTATTTTTGTTTTAAAAGTCGCTTATTGGCTTGTTTTTTATTTTTTGTGGTTGCATATATTTAAATGGTAGAGATTCTAATTTGTAATGCTTGTTAGTGTTTATTTGCGGTGTATTAATTTTACTATGGTAGAGAAGTGTGATTTTTTTTTGTTTTATCCGTTTGTTATAAATTGTGATAATAGA